>JAEIJG010000404.1:0-29227 GCA_037289395.1 Beauveria scarabaeidicola | reverse complement strand
GGTATATATTTTTATATTATATTATTTAATATACTTATATAGGTTTAATATTAAAGTATAAGGTAGCTTATAAATATAAGAATTATTTTTATCTTAATACTAGTAATATACCTCTTTAGGATAAATAATAGCTTTATTATCTAGGAAATTATATTTTAGTAGGTTTTCTTAATAAATTTTATTATTTAAATAAGTAATATAGCCTAGTATTATTTAGTAAAGTAGTAATATTTTAAATTAAATTATATTTATTTTATAGTAAGTCTCTAGTAGTATATTAATATATTATATTATTTTACTTATAAAAATATAGAGGAGTATTTTATTAGTTATATAACCTTATCCTATTTATTTATCTTATATTCTTATTCTTTTATAATACTATTAAATATAGTATAAAATAAATATATATCTAATAAATTCCCTTATAGGTCTTCCTACTATTATAGTATAAGCCCTACTATCGGGGAAACATCGGTAGAATCAAACTGGGATAGGTCAACTTGGTGGATCTGGGACAGGTTATGTGTAACCACGTTGGCAACGCGCTAATCGATAAGCCGTTTTGCAGCCTATGATTCGCTTGCTAGGCGCATCCGGGCAAACTTCACCTGAGAACTCCGCTGCAGGACAACTTAACACAATCGCCACCGTGTAAACGAACTCGTTCTCTAGGGCGATTCTCACAGAAACATACAATGACAAGTCTCAAGAGGGTGCATGAGGCCGGGCCTCTGGCCTCCAACATCTCTAGCAAAACATATGTCCGATCCACCCGCAGTGGCAAGGTCCAAAAGATTGTGAGAGAAGTCTACCTCAGAACAGATATTCCCTGCTCGTCACAGCTATGTAAAGCGTGCCTGGAGTTTGCACCTCGCAGTGCTGCTGGTCAAGGTAAGCTACTTTTTTCACCTCAGAAACGCCCCCATTCAGCAAGCTGACTTGATAGTTCAACCGTTTGTCCTCTCTGATAAGCCTGCGGGCACCAAGACTTTCCCGCGCGGCCATTACCTGGTGCCCGACACCAATGCGCTTCTGAATGGCATGGATCTATTCGAGCAGAGCTCTGCCTTTTACGACGTCATCATCTTGCAAATCGTGCTGGAGGAGCTGCGCAACCGCTCCCTGCCGCTGTACAACCGCCTGATATCGCTAACCAAGACCGAGGACAAGCGCTTTTACGTCTTCTTCAACGATTTTCGCGTGGAGACGTACGTGAAAAGGGAGCCGAACGAGTCGGTCAATGACAGAAATGATCGCGCCGTGCGTCAGGCTGTCAAATGGTACGGCGAGCATCTTGCAGCGCAAGCCGGCAAGGGCGTCGCGCCCGCCGTCGTGATGCTGACAGATGACCGCGACAACATCCGCAAGGCAAAGAAGGAAGGCGTCGAGGCAGCTACGCTCAGAGACTACATTGGCAGTCTTGCAAATGGTGAGAACCTACTCGACCTTATCCCCGAATCCCAAAGCCAAGCACGCGAAGTTATCAACAAGGGCTTCCAGCCACTATACCCTGAATACTTTACGCTGTCACGTATGATGACTGGCGTCAAGGCCGGTCTCATGCATCAAGGCATCTTCAACGTCTCGCCATACAATTATCTCGAGGGATCGATCAAAGTGCCGGCTTTTGCCAAGCCGCTCATCATCCTGGGGAGAGAAAACATCAACAGAGCCGTCGACGGCGATCTTGCCGTCGTGGAACTTCTGCCACAAGACCAGTGGAAACAGCCATCCACGAAGATTGTGGAAGAGGAAACGGTAACGAAGAACGAGGATGCCGATGCGGAGCAGCAGGACTTTGTCTCGGATCGCGAGAAGAAGGCGTTGCAGGAGCAGGTCAAGCGCACACACAAGAGCGGCTCGGAAAGCCACCCGCAGCCCACGGCTAAAGTTGTGGGCGTCATCAAGCGCAACTGGCGACAATACGTTGGCCACATCGACCCGTCGTCCGCCAGCAAGGGTCCCAGCCAGGGTCGCAAGCTAGACAGCGTATTTCTCATTCCCATGGACAAGAAGATCCCCAAGATTCGCCTGCGCACGCGACAAGTATCCGAGCTGCTGGGCAAGCGACTCTTGGTGACGATTGACGCATGGGACCGCGACTCAAGACATCCAGTCGGCCACTTTGTGCGGTCGTTGGGAGAGCTGGAAACCAAGGCCGCCGAGACCGAGGCCCTGCTTCTCGAGTGGGATGTGCAATACCGTCCATTCCCCAAGACTGTTCTTGACTGCCTGCCCAAGGAGGGTCATGACTGGCGTGTTCCCACTAGCACCGATGATCCTGGCTGGAGAGACCGCGAGGATTTGCGTGGTCTTCTTATTTGTAGCATCGACCCTGTCGGCTGCCAAGATATCGACGATGCTCTGCATGCGCGCAAGCTTCCCAACGGCAACTACGAAGTCGGTGTACACATTGCAGACGTCTCCCATTTTGTCAAGCCTGCCAATGCCATGGACGCGGAAGCTAGTGTGCGCGGTACCACTGTCTATCTTGTCGACAAGCGCATCGACATGTTGCCGCCGCTGCTGGGTACCGATCTCTGTTCACTAAAGCCCTACGTCGAGCGCTACGCATTCTCTGTTCTCTGGGAACTCAACGACAATGCCGATATTGTGAATGTACGCTTCACAAAGTCAGTCATCAAGTCGCGCGAAGCATTCAGCTACGAACAGGCGCAGCTCCGCATCGACGATGCCTCGCAGCAAGACGATCTCACGCAGGGCATGCGCACGCTCCTTGCGCTGTCTCGCCGGCTCAAGAAGAAGCGCATGGACGCCGGCGCGCTCAGCCTGTCCTCGCCCGAGGTCAAGGTGCAGATGGAGTCGGAGACGTCTGATCCCATCGACGTCAAGACAAAGGAGCTTCTCGATACCAACTCGCTCGTCGAGGAGTTTATGCTGTTTGCCAACATTTCCGTCGCTGCCAAGATTTACGAGGCGTTTCCGCAGACGGCCATTCTCCGCCGCCACGCCGCGCCGCCCAAGACCAACTTTGACGAGCTCGCCGAGCAGCTGCGCGTCAAGCGCAGCCTCGAGCTCCGCACCGACACGAGCAAGGCGCTTGCCGACTCTTTGGATGCGTGCACCAACCCGGCCGAGCCCTTTTTCAACACCCTCGTCCGCATCATGGCCACGCGCTGCATGATGAGCGCCGAGTACTTTTGCTCGGGCACGCAGTCGTACCCCGAGTTCCGCCACTACGGCCTCGCGTCGGAGATTTACACGCACTTTACGTCGCCCATCCGCCGGTACGCCGACCTGCTCGCCCACCGGCAGCTCGCCGCCGCCATTGGCTACGAGGCGGTGCACCCGACGGTGCGCAGCCGCGGCCGTCTCGAGGCCGTCTGCAAGAACATCAACGTGCGCCACCGCAACGCGCAAATGGCCGGCCGCGCCTCCATCGCCTACTACGTCGGCCAGGCGCTCAAGGGCCGCGTCGCCGAGGAGGATGCCTTTGTTATGCGCATCTTTAGCAACGGCCTCGTCGTGCTGGTGCCGCGCTTCGGCATCGAGGGCCTGATTCGTCTGCGCGACCTGGCGGAGCCCGAGCCCGAGAGCGAGTTTGACGCGGAGACGTTTACGCTCACGACGACGGGCAGCCGCGCGCTCAAGGTGGAGCTGTTCCAAAAAGTCAAGGTTAGGGTTCACGACGAAAAGGACGAGAAGACGGGCAAGCGCGGCGTCAAGATGGGGCTGATTAGTGCATGAGATGTAGTGAAGAAATAGGACCCATTTAGACTACAAAAGCATCAGCGTCGGGCCTCATGTAATGAAGCACTTCACATGTGTCTGTTAATAGAAATAGGTTCATCGGATTCATAGTCTTTTTAAATAGCTACATGCCCGTTCTGTCAATTTTTTTTCTGCAAGTATCAAAGTACCCCATAAACGCCAAACCCTATACGTAAAAGAGATGATGTGAGCCCAATGCGACAGAAAAGGCACTTTTTTCTATACTTGGTATCGTTCCATGAGATGCATCTCCTTCTTTACTGCTCCATGGCATCACCGTCTGCAGCAGCAGCACCGTCATCGCCCCACAGACCCTCGAGCTTAAACTCGGCAGCCCATTCCGTAACAATCTGCTTCTGGTCGGGCACAATCTCCTCCTCGGCGCCTTTCTTGACAGCCTTCTTGGCGGCGGACGGCTTCTTGCCCGAGGCGACGGCGAGCACGGGCGCCTCGACCCAGCCCTGGATGCGGCCGTCGCGCCAGTCGGTGACGACGGTCATGGCGGCGGCGTTGAGGTTGGGGATGCCGCCGCGGCCGAGGCGGCCGCGCTTGCGGGCGACTTGGACGAGGAAGTCGGTAGAGAAGTCGCCGTCGAGGCGGCTGGGCAGGAGGGCGGGGATGTCGTAGACGTCGGTGAGCTTCTGCAGGAGGTCCGGGGAGGCGGAGAGGCGGCGGAGGAGGAGGCTGACGGCGGGGACAGGGTCGTCAATCTGCTTGGGGGGCACGGCGTTGAGCAGGACGAGGTGCGCGTGGGCGTCGGCCGCGTTTTTGAGGTTGACGAGGCCGGAGGACTGCACCGACGACGACGACGGGAAGACGACGCCGGGCGAGTCTAGCAGCGTCAGCTTGCTGTCAATCTTGACGGCGCGGATGCTCGTGGTGACGCCGGCCTCGGCGCCCGCGGGGCACGCGCGCGACGAGCTCGGCGCCTTGCCGCTCAGCCGGCCCAGCAGCGCGTTGATGACGGAGCTCTTGCCGACGTTGGGGTAGCCGATGACGCCGACGGACACGGCGCGCTTGAGGTCGCGGCTGGCCGCGAAGCTCTTGAGCGCCCTGAACAGCGTCGCCGACGTGTTCTGCACCGACAGCTCGCGGTGGTTGAACGTGTGCGCGTTGGCGGCCGCGCTCGAGGCGCGCAGCGGCAGCGTGGGAAAGTACCGCCGCAGATACACGAGCCAGTCGCGTAGTACCTTGGGCGGCACCAGGTCAATCTTGTTGAGGATGAGGATCAGGCGCTTGCCGCTGGCGGCCGCGCCGGCCATGATGCTGCGCTCGACCTCGCGCGAGCGGGTGCCCTCGGGGTCGCGGGCGTCGAGCACGTACAGCACCACGTCGGCCTCGTCAATGACCTTTTTAAAGACCTTGTCGTACGTCTTGCGAGACGAGGCCTGGCCGGCCGAGATTTCGTTGGTGTCCAGTTCCTCATCTTCTTCGTTGTCGTCCTCGCCCATGTCGTCGTCGGCGAGCTCCTTGTCGTACTTGGCGGCGGCCTTGCGGGCGCTGGCAATGAGGGCCGCCATGGGGTTGGACTCGTCACCATCCTCATCGTCGTCGTCGTCTTCCATAAGGTCGTCGCCGTCGTCGTCGCCGTCGACATCCTCCATGGCCTCTTCATCCGCAGCCTCCTCGGTAACGCCCGTGCTGGCGGCCTTGGTCATTTCCTTGCGGCGCCGGGCCTCCTCCAGCTTCTTCATGCGCTTCTCCTCAATCTCTTGCAGGAGTTTCTCCTTGTAAGGGAACAGATTCGGGATGCCCGGGTCCTTTTTCAGTTTGGATCGCCATTCGGGGTTCTTTCTCGCCTGCTTGCGATCTTTTCGCTGCTTGGCAGCGGAGGCCTTGACGATTTTGTAGCGAAGGCGGGAGGTGCCACGCTTCGAGTTGGGCTCTGGTGATCGTTAGCAGGCTGCAGATTTTTTTTCTGGCGGCAAAGGGTTATAAACAGGGACATACTCTTTGGCTTGTTGATTGAACCCGCCATTTTGAATTACAGTCGAGTTTGTGAACTGTAATTGTTCGCAAGAAGACGACTTTGTTGATCGTTTGGTGGATGGCAGAAAAAAAGATAAGTGGGCTGCTCTGATAAGCCTAATCAGGCAAGCTGGAGCGCTGCTTTACTGGAGCGTGGTCGAGATTTCAAACGAGTTTATGGAAAGATATGTTTGGTCTGACATTGTTCATGAAAATCGATCAAGATAAATCGCAAGAACTAAAGAGAAACATTCGCCAACTTAATCTGATCTGTACTACTTTGGGTGCGGGAAAGACAAGATCTATCAGTGATAGCTGGTAGCTTTAAAACAGCACTTGACAAGGCCTAATCTGTAACTCACCATTGTTTCTGCCATCGACCACACCGCCTTGGGTGTGTATAATACTCACCGAACAATCCAAGAAGCCATCCATACCGACAAAGCGTGATAACTTTTATAGAAAATGCCATTCAATTTTTCATCAGATGAAATAAAGGCCTTCGTTAATATCATAAAGACTCTATCACCTCAAGTGGCAGCAGGTTTGAGTCCACTTCCTCGTCCAACCTCGACCTACCCACCACTAGCCCTGAAACCAGAACAAACCAAGGCAATGAGTTTTTATCCTGATCATTCGAGGCTTCATCGAGGGTTATCATCATTAGAGTCATTATTTAACTATCACCGCGATTTTTAGCTGGCCTTGGTCGTCCCCCGCCAAGGTAATCTCCACCCCCATTTACCCCAAGCCACCCCGCCGAGGCCCGCGACCGGAACTAACAGCCAGCAAGGTCCATGCAACGCGGAACGATGTAGCGTAATCGGAGCATCTGCGTCCAAATCCGCGGATGCGACCATCACGAATCTATCTATACAAGTAGCTGGCTCCCACGCTTCTTTCAATTTCATCTGCTCACTGTTCAGCTCTCCGAATGATTGCTACCTGCTCTCCGCATCAGTTCCACTCACACCCAGCTTACACGGAATAGCTTCCTAAATGAAAACTGTTACTGCTCTCCTTTTTACTGACCACTCTCAACCGTAAATTATGTCTTCAGAGTCCCCATCTCTCCGAGCAGCTCTCGACGCCGCCGTCGAGAAATTTGTCACTCGCAACCCCAAGTCCAACGCTCTCCACGAGAAAGCCGTCAAGACCTTCCCGGGTGGGAATACGAGGACTGTGCTTCATACAAGCCCATTCCCGCTTTGCATGAAATCTGGGAAAGACTACCAAGTCTTTTCCGAGGACGGTGATACGTGCGTCAACCATGGATTGACTGGGCTTCTGCTTGCTAACGAGAAATGCCAAGGTACACTGACCTAACGGCTGAATTTACGGCTGGTTTGTATGGCCACTCCAACCCAGATATCCTCGCCGCTCTTCAACATGTCATACAGAATGTCGGTCTCAATGTCGGTGCGACAACGGCCCAGGAGCAACTCTTTGCGAGGGCATTGTGCGATCGTTTCGATATCGAGCGCATTCGCCTGACCAATTCTGGCACAGAGGCCAACCTGCACGCCCTGGCCGCTGCGAAGCTTTATACTGGGAAGAGCAAGGTGGTGGCGTTTGGTGGCGGCTACCACGGCGCTGTATTGGGCTTCAAGGACGGCAAAGTCGCGGCCAACAACGTAGACAAGGCCGACTGGATTGTTGCCAAGTACAATGACCTTGAAGGCGCCATCAAGGCAATCAAGAGCGAGGGTGTCGCTGCAGTCATTTTGGAAGCTATGCAGGGGTCCGGCGGCTGCATCTGCGGCACGAAGGAGTTCCTCACTGGCGTGGAAAGGGCTGCGAAAGAGGCGAGTGTTTTTTGCAGCTCCAGAAACCAGTTAGTTTACGTTTCTAATATCTGCTAGGCCGGGGTCGTCTTCATTGTAGATGAAGTTATGACTTCGCGCATCTCGAGTGCAGGCTTGTCTGCCGTGCATGACCTCAGGCCTGACATGAAGACATTTGGTAAATACCTGGGCGGCGGCATTGCTTTCGGTGCTTTTGGCGGTCGCCAAGACATCATGGCTGTATACGACCCGCGTGTAAAGGGATCGGTCGCGCACTCGGGCACCTTTAACAACAACACGTTTGTCACTCACTGTGGCTATGCTGGCCTGACCAAGGTGTACACTTCGGAAGTGGCCGAGGCCTTCACAAAGACAGGAGACGATTTACTCAGCAGACTCAACGCAGTGAGTAAAGGTACCAAGCTTTGCTTCACCGGCACCGGATCTGTCGCAACAAGCCATTTCGTGGCCCACGGGCCACGAAGCATTGCAAATGCGCTGGACGTGACGGAGATTGAGGAGCTGAAAGACCTTTTTTGGTTCCATCTACTGGAAAATGGCTTTTGGGTTACACGTCGTGGCTTTTACGCCCTGATACTTGGGACACCACAGTCGGAGCTGGATCGTTTTGTTGCAGTTGTGCACAGCTTTCTTACCAAGTATGCAGCCTTGGTGCAGGCGGACGCTGTATAGGGTTGGTTCAATCTATAAATTAAAAAGGGCGATTGTGTCGCGACCACTTCAGTCTCCGTGGCCATTAATCCTCTTGTTTTGACAGGTCACGAGGGTTTGCAAACGCGGCAACATTTCATATACAGGTGGGACTGCAAACGCTTGCCACAGTGCCTCGTCTCGAGGTACTTCCGAGCAGCAATGTATGAGAATTTGGTGGTGATTTGCTCTGAACTACCTTGGACCCACTGTGGCTTTCATTGTTGTAAACGTCGATTCTCCCCTCATTCCTGCTTCCCTCACGTCGCGAATTCCTCGCTTTTCCAGCCTCTTACTACACGAACCAGAATGAACCTTCAAGATGTTGACTAAACAATCGATCGAGCGTGCGATTGCCGCACGCCTCGAGGCCAAGATTTTACACGAGGGAAGACAAATCACTTCCTATCCAGCTCGTGCAGAGGTCATAAATGAATTCCTTTCCTTGGCCCGTCACCATGAAACGAAGGAACAGGTCGTCGCGGAACTTCTGCCCGCTCCTTATCCACCTTGTGTCCTTTCAAGCGATGAACTAGAGCCAATTTCTATTTCCGACATGCGATGTCTTACACATCACCGTGGCTACAAAATTCTGCTACGCGTTTGTACTGAGGCACACCGTGTGCCTACCCTGTCGGTGGTCGTCGAAGATGAGCAGGAACACGCAATTGTGCTACGATTGGAAAATCAGCCTGATGAAAAGACCATCCCCTCTCGGCAATATCTGGGTCAAAGCACTGTTCTTCTCTTGAAAGAGCCCTTCCTTCAGGTAAGCAAGTGTGGCCGCCAATTTACGCTTCGGGTAGATCATGTAAGCGACCTTATTTGGCTTCATGGCGAGGATAAGCGTATTCCGATCGCCTGGAGACCTCGCATTTCCGAGACCGACAGCGTCAAAGCAAGACTGCGCGGCAACGATTTTTTCAACAAGAATGAACTAGGGAACGCCTTGCAACAGTAAGCAGAGGATGCTTCTCACCCTCTCTTTTCATAAGACTGAAGATAGATACAGGTACACCCAGGCAATCAAAAGTGCTCAGACTCCTCTCGATGCTCTAATCGCGCATGTCAATCGTGCCCTCGTCAATCTCCGACTCGAAAGGCTCGAAGATGCATTCAATGACACGGTTGCAATGAATTCCGAGCTACAGCCAACTGAGAAGGGAATGTTCCGGGAGGCAACATGCTTGTACAAGCTTCAAAAGTTTGATCAATGTCTTCTCAAGTGGCAGGAACTTCAGAGTCGGTACCCCAACAACAAAGATGTTCCATCTGAGATCAAAAGGGTCAACACGAGGTTGAAAGAATGCAATGATGGCATATTCGACTGGCTAGACATGCATAAACAAGCCGAGCACTCGCCTCCGCTCATTGACTGTGCCAGCTTTTCGAAGAATACTGAGATTAGGGAATCGCCTGGGTTGGGTCGTGGCCTGTTCACGACCAAACCAGTTGTCGCAGGCGAACTGTTAGTCTGCGAGAAGGCCTTTACCTTCAGTTTTACAGATGAGGGTGAGAAGCGGAAAAGGACTTTCCTTGTGGATCCGGACACAATGAACGCAATGCGAGACAGCTACCCCCAAGACATAACGCAAGTTGTTCAGAAATTATACCATCAACCAGGAATGGCCCATTTATTCCTGGAGTTGGACCACGGTGATTACACAGCACCGCAGCCAGGTTTGCAGGTCGATCGCAAGCCAGTAGTTGATTCGTACGTCTCTCTATCGTTTCACTTCTGAGACAGATTTCTAATGAGAGACACAGTTTTCTTGTGGCAAAAATCCTTACTACGAACGCCTTTACCGCTCCTAGATCGACACTCGAGCACTTAAGAGCGGTGTTGAATGGGGAGCTCGATGACGACAAGCCGTGGTTGACCAGCAGCGGCATCTGGTGTACAGCTTCTTACATTAACCACTCCTGTGTCGCCAATTGCAATCGAACGTTCATTGGAGACATGATGATTATACGTGCGACAGAAGATTTGCCCGCGGGCACTGAGCTGAAACTCAGTTACATAGTAGCGGACTCGGAGGAGTCTTACGAACAAACTCAGAGAAAATTTTCTCTCTGGAATTTTTCTTGCACTTGCTACTTGTGCGAGAAGAAGAAGAAAACCCCTGACATGGACATGCGACAGCGGGAAACTCAATCACAGAGTTTGGACGCACTCTTGGCCACGCCAGGGCCCGTGGATATCGACCGAGCAAGGGAGCTGCTGAGACAAATTGACAAGACCTACAACAAGTCTGGGCAAAAAGAGTGCAAGATTACACTCCAGCAAGGATATTACTCTCTTGCTGCAGTGCTCATGAGGAAGTTCGATTTTGACGAAGCCACGGCCATGATGCTTCGTGTTCTCGAGCTTGGGGGTTTCACTTTGGCTCCCCAGCCCGCAGAAAACGGCTACCGAAACGCGGCTATGATTGAGATTCGAAAATGGGGTCCTGATAGAGTAGTTTCTTACTCTGCCATCCAATCACTTTACAGAATTTGTAAGAAAGCAGGTGCAGAACGTCGCGCACCCAAGCAACTCGCCATCATGAGGGCATACGCCGAAATTGCCTACTCCCTTATCGTCGGAGAACCGAGAACCTTTGGTACCGTATGAAAATTGGTTCCATGATTGCTCCAGGAAAGGGAAAAACGGCCTGCTAGTATATCAAAACAGGGCTCGCATGGCGAGGACGCGCCGATTCGGATGTTTGATTTGGCTACCTAGCCACTAGGCTTCGCCACATCTGTCGTATGCGGTTAAAATTCCACGCACATGAATAATAGTTTGCTTTTTCCAAGTCGATGAAGGTGGACAATATACCTTTGCTCTCTCAGTTTTTCGCGTACTTGAAGCTCGTGATCGGTCGTACACCAATGGACCCGCGCCAGCGACACTGGAACATTAGAATACTGTACGTAACCGCTACTCCAGCACGGTAAAGTAAGACGAGAAAATCAGATTGGTAATCTAGTCAAACCGCCATTTCTTCTTCGTTGTTTGTATTTCGTCCATAAACGATTACTGTCTACACGTCGGGGTTCTGTTGCACAACCATCAGCGGGCCCCACCCCAGCCTTGCAGGCGTCAACTTTTCGACGCCAAACTCTCTGTCTCGCCATCCATCACCTTCTCTTCTCCCCCACGCGCACGCGCATCACCACGAGCCATCACCTCCTACCTCTCCTTTTTCTTCCAACAGGGAAACCAGCCCTGTACACACAAAGACTGCAGCATGGACTACCAAAACCGCGCCGGCTCCAAGTTTGGCGGCGGCGGCGTCGCCTCGCACTCGGCCACCAACGCCGACCGCCGGGAGCGCCTACGCAAGCTCGCCCTCGAGACGATTGACCTCGACAAGGACCCTTACTTTTTCAAGAACCACGTCGGCACATTCGAGTGCCGCCTGTGCCTGACGGTGCACCAAAACGACGGGTCCTACCTCGCGCACACGCAGGGCAAGAAGCACCAGACCAACCTCGCGCGGCGCGCGGCCCGCGAGCAGCGCGAGGGCAAAGCCGCCGCCGCCGCCGCAGGCATCGACCCGGCGACGGGCTTGCCGACGGCGGTGGCGGCGGGCATACACAGCTCGCGGCGCAACATGGTCAAGATTGGGCGGCCCGGGTACAAGATTACCAAGGTGCGGGATCCGGCGTCGCGGCAGCAAGGCCTGCTGTTTCAGCTGCAGTACCCCGAGGCGACGCCCGAGACGAAGCCCAAGTGGCAGGTGATGAATGCGTACACGCAGCGCGTCGAGGAGCCCGACAGGAACTACCAGTATCTGCTGGTCGCGGCCGAGCCCTACGAGACGGTCGGGTTCAAGATTCCGGCGCGGGAGCTCGACAAGCGCGAGGACAAGCAGTTTTGCTTCTGGGACCCCGACGCAAAGGAGTTTTGGGTCCAGGTCATGTTCATGACGGAGAGGGAGGCGCGCTTCAACGCGGCGCCGGGCTTGACGTCGAGATGAAAAAGAAAGAAAAGAAAAACAGGCAAGGACTTTGACGAGCATGTACAGATTTTCTGTTGCTGCTTTTTCTCTATTCATCATTCGAGGGATATGGCGAAAATTTGGGAGAAATGTTTTCTTGTGCATTTGGCAATGGACTCGGCGTTGGGATCTTGTACAAAATATATCTAGAAACATAATGACACGCGGCCTCTGACCGTATTCATCTACATTCGTGCTGTCAAGCTTTGATCAAATTGTATATTCGTCGCGCAAATCAATGATTCATTCTTCACCACATCAACCTCTCGCTGACCAATGCTAGGACCTTGAAAGCACACCGCGTCCTTCAGGACGTGTAATCTGATGCACGTGGCACTACTAGACAAAAAAGGAGAATCACCTTCTCCACATACAAGGCAATTTCAGGCAGCTGGAACCTTTGTTGTTCAACGTCCTGTTCTTCATGTTGTGTTGCTCCCAAATGTTGTCATCTCAGCCTCTATATACACGGATAGGCGCAGCCTCTATCGAAAATTGTTATCGAATCGCTTAAAGGTGTAGCCAATAAACGGCAAGCTCATCTCGGGCGACTCCTCGACCTGGCGGTTGCCGTTTTGCTGCAGGGCCTGAGCCTTGAGAACGGTAGCGTTATCAGTCTGGTCAATCTCATCGGTAGGGAAGTAGGTCGTGTCAATGTTGGAGGTGAGGCGAGGCTCAAACGGCGCGCGGATGCGGCGCAGACCGTCAAAGTCGACGCCACGGAAGAAGGCGTGGTTCTTGAGCTCGTGAGCGCCACCACGTCCCAGACGGTTCTCGGTGTTGCACACCATGCTATGGAATTGTTCAGCTTTGTGTTATTGTAGGATTTAGTACGTCACATACCTTCGGATGAGGTTCTCAGCCTCGACACCGAGGGTAATGTCGTCGGGAAAGTACAGAGTCTGTCTCCAGTTGACAATCTTGCGATAGGTGTCGTGGCTGTCTTCGGCACAGAATGGGGGCCAGCCGACCAGGCACTCAAACATGATGGTTCCCAAGGACCACCAATCACAGTCAAACGTGTACCCGTGGCCCGTGAAGATTTCAGGGGCAATGTAGTCGGGGGTACCGACGGTGGAGTAGGCCATCAGACGTCGCGATCGTCTCCAGTCGTTTATCTGGGAACGGTTGCTGACTGTCAGGTTAATCTGGTCAATGGCAACCGAGTTGCGGTCTCTGGGCTTGTTGGAGCGGCCTTGCAGCAGCTGCTGGTAGTAATTGTTGTCGTGCAGACGGTGGAAACCGGTGGACAGACCGAAATCGGTCAGCTTGACGTGGCCGCCACGGTCCAACAGGATATTGTCGGGCTTGATATCACTGCACAGAGTTAGCGGGGAGGACGAGTCTAGATGATGGTGCTACGCACCGATGGATGAAGCCAAGCTTGTGAACAGCCTCGATGGCGAGAACAATTTCGGCAATGTAGAAGCGAGTAATGTCCTCTGAAAAGATTTCATACTTGATGAGCATAGTCATCAAGTCACCACCAGGCAAAAACTCCATGAGCATGTACAAAAAGTACGTGTCCTGGAAAGTGGTGTACAGCTTGACGACCCACGGACTGTCAGACTCGGCGAGAATATCACGTTCTGAGCGCACATGGGCGAGCTGGTCCTTTTTGAACATTTCCGTCTTAATTAGGGACTTCATGGCGTACACCTTGCCATCGCCCTTTTTCTGCACCAGCTTGACCTCGCCAAAGGCGCCCTTGCCGATAATCTTGACGGTGGTGTAGTTTTCAGGCTTGTCCTTTGTGCGCAGGAAGCGCAGATACTGTCCTTCTTTCCGGCCTGCCGTGGACCAAAGCTGCTCTTTTCTAGCGGCAGTTGTGGCAGGGTCATGAAGCTTCTGCTCCAGCTCGCTCTGTCTGCATCATGGGGTCAGCACAGCTGCTCTCGACTTGGAGAGCTGGCATGTACAAGTAAGCATACCTTTGATTCCGCTCACGGGCCCTCTTGACGCTGTCCTTGAAAAAGTCGGCGGCAAGCTGGGAGCACTTCTTCTGGTTGCTGTTGGCATTGCAGCCATACTTGTCGGGGTTTCTCTCGGGCGTGGGCTGAAACTCGCACGGGGCGGAGGCGCCGCCCTGCGTGGGCAGCGGCATGTTGGAGTAGCTGTTGTAGGCAGGCTGCTGGGAGCTGCCGCCGGCGGTACGGGGCCGCTGGGCGTGGGCACCAGCGCGAGGCGCATAGGGGGCCTGGCGGACGGCGATGCCGGCGCCGCCGAGGTTCTGGTGGGAGAACTGGTGAGCGAGTCCCGTGTTGGGGTCGCTACCGGGCGTGTTTGAGCGAGGCTGCTGGTACTGGGCGCCGCCGGGGGCGGGCACGCCGTTGTAGTCGTAGCCGGTGGAAGGATATTGAGGTTGTTGCGGCAGCGGGGGCTGCTGCTGGTACTGGCCCGGGGAAAAGTAGCCTTGGGGGGCGTAGCCAGCGGCGCCGTACGCGGCCTGCTGCTGCATCGTCGCGGCCTGCTGCTGTCCAGCGGTGCTCGGGGGAAAGACGGGCTGCGGAAAAGTCGAGGGCGTCGTCGGGTATGTGCGGTCGTTGGGCATGGGCAGACGGTCGTTGCCAAAGTTGAGGTGCAGACGGTTGTTATTGTTGCCGTCCATCTTGGCAGTAGTACACGGTCTATCTTTTCTCTTCAATGCCGTTTTAATCCGAAGCCAAGATTCTGCAGGCACCAGAGGAGCAAGCCAGCAGGAAGCTCGTGTCAGAGGATAGCTCAAAGTGCAACCCAAAAAGTGAGATTCGAAACGCGGGGCCCAAGAAGGGGGGGGGGCGGCGGGCGAGATCAACAAGGCCAACAAGAGTTGAGCTGTCGTGCAGGAACCTGGAAAAGGGATCAAGCTGACTTGTTGCAGGAACAGGACCGTGGAGACGGCAGAATTGATGGGCTAACGAAATGACGGCAAGGAGATGCAGTCATCTATCTGCCAGCCAGGGTTGTCCAAGTAATAAGAGGTAAAAGGTCTGGCCCGTCTGGCTCCCGCACGCGATGGCGGTCAAGTTCAGGGGAGGGTCGAGCAGGGCGGGGCAAACAGCGGAGGGAGGGCTGGCTGAGCCTTGCTGCCAGCCTGCCAGGCAAGCAGTGTTGGTGGCTTGCTTTTACGAGATTTCAGGCAGCGGTGATGGAACAGATTTTTGTAAAACCTTGCCAACGAAGATTACAGTTCAATTGCCGATCTAATTTTGAGTTGCTCGTCGCAGGTCTGTACCCCAGCTCTAGGTATGTAGCTAACCATCTCAGGGGCAGCCCAGAGGCTCCATATCCGTGGTTGTTTGTAATCTATCAAGCCTGGCTTTTGATACCATATTGAATCTGCTTTTACATGCTCACAATCACAAGTCAATATCGGAAAAAATATCCCTAATTGATACTCTGCTTATGGAACATGTAGCTTCAGTTCTGGTCCCTCTACACTGATGAGCCTTTCTACATCACCCAAAGACTTCTCTACAACAGCCAGAAAATCACTCATAGAAGGGATTCCAATTATACTACACCCTAAACATTCCCTATACTGAAAATACTCCATCATCTATTTGTCTATGTCACCAATGTGGCCCGTCGTCTCTGCACTGTAAGTCGGCTGAACCACGGTAATTTGTGGTTGGCTTATCGCCATCCCAGCCCATCCTTATCGCAGCTGTTTTTTCCAAAAGGGTCAGCTCTACCTCGCTCCCAAAATCTCACAGTTTAACCCCCGACCGACCGACAAGACCAAATACCCAATCCCTCCTCAGACACACGATGGCGGACCCCTCGAAACCACCGGCCGCCGCCATCCCCATCGGCGGCGCTGCCGCCCCCGCGCCCGCGGTCCCCGTCCCTCCACCACCTCCACCAGCGCCGCCCGGCAACCCAGCCCTCCGCATGATGGGCCTTCCCAACCTCCCCAAGAAGCTGCCCTCGCGCAACTGGCTCATATTCTGGGCCGTCTGCGGCACCATCTCCGGCGCCATCATCTACGACCGCCGTGAGAAGACGCGCGCGACCGAAAAGTGGCGGCGCGTCGTCGCGCCCCTCGCGCGGGAGCCCATCGGCGCCGCCAACCAGCTCCCGCGCCGGCTCACTGTGTACATTGCCGCGCCGCCCGGCGACGGCCTGCGGTCCGCGCAGGACCACTTCATCGAGTACGCCAAGCCGGTCCTGGCCGCCGCCGGCGTCGACTGGGAGTTTGTGCAGGGCCGCCAGCAGGGCGACGTGCGCGCGGCCGTCGCGGAGCGGATCCGGCGCACGCGCAGGGCGGCGGAGCGCCCGGGCGAGGAGATGCCCGCCACGGGGGAGAGCGTCGTCGAGGACCTGCGCAAGAGGCTGGAGCTGCCGCGCTACGAGGGCGTGCATGGGGACGTCGTCTTTGGCCGGCACGCGTGGAAGGAGTACGTGCGCGGGCTGCACGAGGGCTGGCTGGGGCCGCTGGATCCGCCGCCCGCGCCGGTGGTCGCGGACATTCCTGAGCCGGCCACGACGCCCGACGTTCAGGACGATGCCGCCGCCGCGACGCCGGAACAAGAGAAGAAGAAGAAGGAAGAGGCGAAAAAAGACGAGAAATCAAAGCGCCCGCCGCAGCCCGTCCCCTACAACAAGCCCCAAGACTACGAGGCCGCTTCCCTCCCCAGCACCATACCCTCCCAGCTGCAGCCCTCCACCGCCGTGCCGTTCCCGCACCGCCTCGGCTTCCGCCACACCTTTGTGCGTCTCGGCTGGTTCCTCAACCGCCGCGCCCTCGCCGACGACATTGGCCGCGAAGTCGCCGCCGTCTGCTTCGCCGCCTCGCGCGAGTTCCACCCCGACGCCGACACCGACACCGAACAGCAGCGCCTCCTGCGCCACGAGGAGCGCAACTGGCCAAAATCCGTCTGGACGCCCGACGAGCCGCCGAAACCCGAAGACGACACGCGCACGGCCGAGGAAAAGGCGCGCCCGCCAAAGGAAATGGTGTGGGCGGACGCCATGGTGGTGGATGGGCGCGTCGCGCAGCGCATGCGGCGGTTTGAGATGAGGCCCGAGGACGAGGCGCGCGCGAGGGAGGTGGTGGTGCCGGAGGAGGCTGTCGAGGGCTTCATCAAAGGCAGCGTGCGCGGGCTGTGGCGCTGGGGCGTCAAGCAGTGGACGGACGAGCCGTGGCGGCCGAATGTGGGCAACGTGGACGACGAATAGAGCATAGACGGAGGTCTTTTTTGTTTTTTTTAATTGTACTATTCTAGAGCATCGCCTGATTTTGGCAGAGGTCGGCAGAACTCTTCATGTATACTAATTGTCATCATTATACTCTCCATATACACTGGGTAGGTAAAATACAGCGCACTCTTGACTTGATGACGGTTCTCGCTTGGACACTGAAATATCTCATGAGATTGGTGTAGAACCGCGAGTCTGAGAAGCGACGCATAAAACTTATAATGTACAAGAAAATGCAAAACACCGCAACGCCAAGTGTCAAGCATCATTCGTCACTATCCGAGCCATAATCAACCAATGCCAGAGCCGTCTTCTTCGACTGTTTTTCCTCTCCGCTCTTTGCCATCTTGTTCTCCCCGATTTTGTTCTCCCCGATCCTCTTCTCCTCAATCTTCTTCTCCTCATCCCCATCCTTCTTCCCCTCCTCCCCCCCGCTCACCACTCTCCTCCTCACCACGCCCATTCCCTTTCCACCCTCCCTCTCCCTCCCTCTCTTCCTCTTCCTCATCCCCCAGCTCTCCTCCCCTTCGTCCTCCTGCTCTACCCCCCGCCCCTCTTCTCTCCTCGCCGCCGTCCGCCTCCGAAACTTCTCCAGCCCTTCCTCCGTCTCCCGTCTCACGCTCTCCTCCTCGGCCCGCCGCCTCGCCCTCACCTCGTCCAGAAACGCCACCTCGTCGTCGTCCAGCGCCCGGAACTGGTTCGTCAGCTTCGACGCCTCCGCCGCCGCCGCTTCCTTGGCCGCCTTGTTGCTCTGCAGCACGTCGTACAGGCTACGCTCCTCGCCCCCCGGCGCCGCCGCCTGCGCGCGGCGCCGCCGGTCCGCGTCAAGCTGCTGTTGTACCTTTTCCCATTCGGCCGCCTTGCGCGCCGCGTCGGGGCCGCCGGCAGGACGGTTGCTGCTGCCGCTGTCCGCGCGGGCTTCCACGTCCTCGCTGGCGCCAATGGTCCCGCCAGAGACGAATCGGCCAGACATGGTGCTGCTTGATGCCGGTCGAGGCTTCCCGTGTGCTAATGACTGTTTCCTTCTTTTCAAATAATGTTTGGTAAGAATCAGGACCGGCAATTGGCGGAGAATCAAGTATGCCGAAATGTTCTGTGATTTCAATCTGATAGCCTCAAAGTGACTGCACGAATGTGAAGCAGTTTGCCCCGCTGTTTAGCCGCCACGACATGGCACGCTCCAAGTACTAACAAACCACAGCCATCATTCTGCACAAGAATACTGGTAATTTTATTGTTGTTGTATATAAGAGCGAGACGCCTTCCAGGTAACAACGGCACAACTGCGACTCCTTTTGAATAAAACACGAGGCTAATATATAAACACTTTTGAGCATCACAACGTGCACTGGACCTAGCCAGTATCCAGATCGAATAATTGCTGGTTCAAGAGAGTAATTTGTGCGACAGCATCAACTGCCCGCCTTTGAAGAGTCCTCATTAAACTTAGACAATCGAGAATATCCTCTTTCTACTAATGCCTACCTTTGACCAAGGGTTTCTAAAAAAAAAAAAAAATGGGGGGGTTCATGAACAAGAAAAAGCCTTCTCACACAGTGACGCGCCAAAAGAGTACCAAAGCACTATGCCAGCGTATCAGGGCAAGAATTGCTGTACAAACGAAGAATAACAAAACAGTTTGACTCGGAAGTCGCCATGTATCCGCTAAAGGCAATGCATAACGTCTCGTGATAACCCAATCTTTTTTTGGGGGGCGGCAAATGCCGACCGTCAAACCCAACTCGAGTTTGTGTGAATATGTACTGATGCCGTTCGGTCTGCCATCTTCTCGCAGGGAACTCGGTAAACCAATATCTCATCCCGACTGCAAGCGACGATGCCAAGGTTGATGAGCAAGCAAAACAGATTGCTATGTTGGCAGAATTCGTAGCTTTGTTGATGGCTAGAATAGAAGTTCAAAAAGCCCAAATGATGAAACGCCGATCCAATCCGTACAGCAAAGTTTGACAAGAAAAATCCGCGAAAGAGAAAAAAAAACGCGATGCAAACCCATGGTGACAGATGCCGTTAGGCGGATCCATCAGAAAGTGGTGTGCAGAGGAAAAAATGCGGAGCAAATCTATTGCAAATGTCGAAGCCCATGCAAGTAAAAAAAAACCGTAATGCCCAAATGCGCCGATAATTCCATTATGAACGAATAGCGTAAAAACGAGATGCGCCGGGGATGTGGGAGACATCCAAAAAGAGATGCTGGTGGAAGTTTTAGCTGCGCGAGGCAGAATTTCAACGACCAGCTCCTCAGGCGTGTTGAAAAGAAAACCGTGAATGTATGCTCCGGGAGAAGAAAAAAAAAATCTTGCGAGAAAAACTGTTCACTTTTTCCGTGGCTGGGGTATCTGAAGAAAAAATGTCGTCCTCGACAAGACCGTGTGGAAATCGTAGTCGTAAAAACACAAAGCCTAACCCCTTTTATACCGTAGACCGAGTAAAGAATGATAAAGCTGTTGTAACGAGTGGGAATGTCTGTGTGACAAAAGAAATCACTGGGGTCAGTCTTAACCCATTACGGGTTGACCATAACCAGGAGTCGCAAAGTATGAGGTGGACTTCATGGATCCGGCGCATCCAGCACAGCTGCAGTCACCCACGCCGTGCTCCCAGCCATTGTGATGGTAGGGATAAGCGGGATAAGCGGATTGGCGGCTTGGAAAGTACTGGCTAGGGGCAGCAGGTTGTGGGTAACGATTGGCGTACTGGGTGGCAGCGTTAGAGAACCACTCATTGTACTGTGCGTTGGTAGAAGTAGCAGACATGCCATAGTCCGGCGTACCGTAACCCGAATCGGGGGGAGTGAGTGGGGCACTCCATGGATTGTGCTGCCAGATGCTATCGCGACCCTGGTAATGCTGCTGAGCTTTGAGGGACTGGTATCGCTCGTACTCGGCAGCCTGGGCTTGAAGGTAGCGCGAGTTGGGAGAGTGGCGGGAGGTATTGTAGCGCGTGATTTCAGTATCAATGGCCGGGACCTGGGCGGCCAGTCTGTCACGAGAAGCCTGGGCGGCTTGACGTTTCCTCATGTCCTGATAGTCGCGCCAGCTATCGAGCCAAGCCTGGTAGTCCTTGCTCAGGTCGAGATTGACATAGAGGCGCCAGTGCATAGCCTGAACCCAGTCATACTCGAGGGAGTTGAGCTCGGCGACGGAGATGCCGCTGACTTCGGACCAAGAACGATTCTGGAAGGTATTGTCGTCGAGAAACTTGCTTCCAAGGAGAAGCGAAACAGTGAGATAGCGCCAAACTTGGCCCTCGGACGCCTTGTAGGTCCCTCCCTGTCCTTTCATGGCGTTGATTCGCTTAGCAAGATAGTTCATGCCAAGAAGGATAGTTGTGCTCGGCAGTCTCGTGGAAGTGAGTATCTGCCTGACAAACTTGCGGAAGGGCGAAGAGACGGTAGCCTCTGGAGTGACCAGACGGATTGCCATCTCTGCAACGTACTCGGCCATCATGTCGACCTCATAGTCGAGGACGGCACACACGCCTCCGGGCATGATGGGCGGTGAGGAAGAAGCCGACAAAGATCGGAAAGACCTCGGTCGGATGAGAAACTCTGGTACAGAACGCAGCAGCGCACAGCTGACTAGTTGGATGTCTCAGTACCCGTCGAGTTGAGTCGTTGCTGACAAGGGTGGGAAAAGAAAAGGCGAATTGTCTAGCAAGACAGTCCAGCCATCAATGAATCGAGTCTTGCTGAACGTGTAGACGGCAGAGGCGTTTCGTGGCGTCGTATGTCGAAAGGAGTCAACAGGTTTACACTCGGGCAAGTGTAGAGGAGCCGAAAACAGAATTTGAAGGGCAAAAATCAAATTCGTAATAAGAAAAGACAGGTAAATTGATAACCAAAGCACTGCAATGGGAAGAGTTAGCCGGATGTCCAGGACGAATTTGATGTCTTGGGCCGATGAGCCGCCATCGTCTGGCGGCAGCCACGCGAGTCCACCCAAGCCTTGGCTGAGGTTTGGGGAAAGCCGCCAGATGAGTGTTGTCAAGATGGGGAGGTTGGTAAATGCATCTCGCGGACGGTGCGTTTGGCAACGGCTTTTCTGCCCCGTAGCATACATATGGTGAATGGGGAGTGGGTTCGGTTGCGGTGGCGTTGGCGTTGGCCAGAGGCAAGCCATCAAAACATTGTGTCGCACCCAAGTGTATGTAAATGCAGGGCGACGAGGTGTATAAGACGGCGGGAAATGGGCAAGAGCGGTTATCAATACTGACCTCTGGTAAAAAGAATGCCGTAAACGGTTTCTCAAGACAGTGGTAAAGTCGAAGAGTGTAAGGGTGGTTTTGGGAAGACGAGCGTCCGCAAACACGGAATCGAGGATACACACACGGGAAAAAAGGCGATCCAGCAGCAACAAAACGCTAGAAGCACCAGTGGTCGAGGCTCAGACGAAAAAGGGGCCGGAGTTCAAGATCGACGAACGATGACAAGTTCGCGACGAGTGATTGACGAGAGTGAATCCGGCGGCTTTCGATACGTCGTGAGGAAGAGTAGAGGGGAGGAGGAAGAGTGGTTGAAGGATGAAGAGAAGAAGGATGAAAGGTGTGGGAGCATGAGGAAGGGTTGGGATCATGTATGGGAGCATTGGCAGGCTACGGGCGGCACAACCGGACGTGTCCAGCGGGCAACGGGGCAGGGCAGGGCAGGACAGGAGTGTTGGTATTGGTACGGTGGTACCTACCAGCCATTGCAGCCAACCAGATCAAGGTACGAGTGGCTGAATGCTGGGCCAGAGTACGAGCGTGACTGGCCACTGGCTGGGCTCTGCCCCCTCCTTTCCTCCCACCCGCTTTCTGCCAACAAGTGACGGGCCAGAAACTTGAAAAAATAAAATGATAAAAAATAAAAAGGTACACTTCCAAGTACTTGTCTACTGGGGGGCAACACTGGGCCGTTTTCTCTTTCTCTTCTTTCACTTTTCCTAAATATTTATCTAGCCAGACTCAAATCCCTGGCAGACCAGTGTCGGCTGAGCAGGTGGCTAGCAGTGTGCACAGCATCTGCCCGGTATGAAGTACATGGGCGGGCTCCGGTACGGGTCCTGGGACAATATGGAGGGTACATAAAACTCCAGTCACAGTATGTAATGAAAACAGGTACCGGAGTTGCGGTACGAGATGAACCGTGGCTCCCGCAAGGTAACCACTCAGAACCAGGTACCTAAATACATAGGTGCCTAGGTACCCCTCCGTGACTGCAAAGTCCCTGTCCTGTCTGCGAGATTTCTTTGGTTGGCCCAGCAGGACAAATTTTATTCGTAGGTAGTGAACTTTTTTTTTTTCTTGTCGAGCCCACCAACCCACTCAACCACTCAGCCCAGGCAGTAGGATAGGGGGGCGGGCTTGGGGACCCAGGATCCACCTCAACGGGGCTCTGGCGCTCTGGCATTGGATCAAGCAGTTACAGGTACATGTGTTGTGCGGTCATGTCTACAGTCTGGGGCAAAGAAAAGCATCCAAAGGGTCTCGTAGTACGGAGTACATACAGATACTTCTGTACATAATCTCGAGCCTCTAATAATCCACCCTGCACAGTTCGACCAGTTAGCTTGATTTGTAGGCTAGCGCCTTTCAGGCTACAGCGGCGAGCGTGCACAGGAAACGTCACCTGGCCCATGACATGGACGTCGCTGGTGGGCCCCTCGGCCTACAGGAGGAAGAGGCGGCGTGGGAACGGGGTGTCGCTGTCGAATGTTATTTATATTATTAATTGTAGAAGGACCGCGACAAGGCGATACTCGATGCAAGTCGTAATTAATTCTAATCTCAATATAGCAAGGGCGTGACGACTGACGACTTTTATCAGTACGAGGCGCCGAGGCTGCGATGGACCTAGCACGACTGGACTGGTCTCCAACGGCCCTGTTCCTTTTGCCCCTCCCCCGTCTCAGCTCCCCTAAAGAAAGCCCATGATTCATCGCCCCAGCGAAATGGCATGCTGAACCACCAAGTCATCCATCATGCTAAATATGCTGCGCTTCCGTATATTTCCTGGACGGGGAGAGCCTGGTGCCTGGGTCGTCCATTCGTACCTCGTCTCAGCTTGCTGCAGCGTCATACTTTGTACGCCGACGGACTAGTCCAGCGCATTGCTTGACGGATAATAGTAATAATAATGCTGGAGTCTGGAGAGGTGTGGAAACGTGAAGGAACCCAGGACGGAGACGGTCGTAAAAAGAAGCATGCTCAAGAGGAAAAAATAATGTAATACTGATAAATACCGGAACAACACTGATGGGCGGACCAGGGGAGCACTGGTCCGGCGCGTGAAGCCTGTAATTGGCTAGGCTGGAGGTACTTGAACATGCCGCAAAGATACATGGTGATACAGGTACCTTCCGCAAGGAAAACGTCGACGGGGTATCTTTTACTGGTACGGATAAATTATAATGGATAATAGTATTTATGGGCCAGGCACTGCAACCAGTTTCAATGGGTTGGCTGGCATGGCTGGCAAAGGTTCGCTGGCAAGCTGGCACGCGGTTCTTGACTATTGCTTGACTATTTATTGGCTCCTGACCCTTGAGTAGCGTCCGCTTCCCAACAGTTTGCGCGTCGCGTTTGCGAGTATGGAGTGCTGGTACAGAGTCCTGGTACGCAGTGCAGGTACGTACCAGTTGTAGGAGTACCACGCAAATTTGAGACAAGGAATAAAAATAAGCATGCCAGCAAAAAGGAGGGTCATGCCATCCCGATATCAGATTTCATTTGATGGAATAACCTGATAAAATATCAGTGATCACAGACCACCACTGCTGTACAGGTATCCGTACACTGTACGGAGTAACGGAGTACATGCAGCTTCTTCTTCTCACTTTCCCCGCTCAGGTACCTCAGGTACCCAATACAACGCGGCTGTGGCAAGTCTGCCTGCCTGACTCGCCTGTTGGCAGTTGCATTGCTCTGCCTCAAACACAGACTCCAGCCGGTGGCAGCATATTTGCCTCTTCTTCGTCTTTAGTTATCATCATCATAATCACCATTGTCACCACCATCATCATCACCACTACGCTTCGCCTCGCCTTCATTGCCAGACCGATGATCGGCGAAATGATGCTTTCAAAGCCTCCTCAAACCTGAATGCTACGATTGCTGCTGCAGTCCGACACGGTCTCAAAACGTGACGTCCACCAAAATCAAGAGCGTCGACATGACCCCCAGCCAGCATCGCCGTTGCGGCCAATCAACACTACTGGTAGTCTAATCCAAGTTCACACTCCCGTCTCAGAGCAGCCAGCCCAAGTTCTGACAGAGTATTGCCAAGTCGTGCCGCGCCACCTGTGCGGTGCTCGGCGCGAAAAAACACCGTGTACCTCGTCGCCTGGAGCAGTCGGTCCTCTAGGCTCTGGTGACCACGGCCCATTATTCACACACTTGACATGCCACGCTGTCAGACTACCCGCGGCAGGGCCAGCTGGGTTCTCGAACGCCTTGAAAAAAACAACCTGCCACCCACCACTTTGGAATGAGCCCACCAACCCACCATGCCGCCTGCGTCGTCTTCGTGCACAGTCGCGCCCCCGTCCAGCCATCCACAACCAAGCGTGGCAAGCCAGAATCCTCCTTGCAAATACCCAAGGCCCGCCCCAAATTCGACGCGCTGCGGCACCCGGCCGGTTCTCTACGGTCATTGCTCTCCCCCACGCTATCTATCTGCAAGCCAGCGTCATGACGGATGCGGAGCCTCGAGGCTAACGAGGGTTCAAAATGAAATCATTTTTTCATGGCCGCCTCGAGCTACCGTGAAAAGAGAGTGTGTCACAGTGCCTGGAGCACTCTCGGTATTACTACCCAGTATTCATGCCGTCATGTTCGCTATTCGTACCCCGTTCTTCGATGATGCTCACCCGCCGGAATTGGTGCCATGACAATCCCGGGCAGCGCAACCAACGTCAGGGACTCAACGCACAGGCACGTCGGTCGGTCTGTAGAGTCATTTCGAGCCACCGGACAATTTCTGCACTCTCGTTAGCCGCGGATCATGAAGTCTACCAATGACGGAAAAATTTGCGTCCAAGCGGTGCTACATTCAAGTTATTCGTGGCGCCCATTCAAAAAAAAAATCTTTTGGCGCCGTTCTTTGTCAAATTTGCCCGAATTTAATTGGGCTCAGAACTGTTCAGGCGACCTTGACCGCCTCATCAAGGAACAGCATCAATTCGTACGCTAGCTATTTAGCACTGAAGCCGCCCCTGAAGAAAATTAGTGTCAAGTGGGCAGAGGAAGTGTGCAAGCGTGCTGCCCAAGTTGCCAAGTCTTGAGGTGAGCCCTTTCTTTATTCCACTCTGTCGTGGAGCCTCGACAATCTAGCGCTCGATTTATCAGTAGTCACACGAGAACCGTGACCATATTTTGGGTGCGGAATACAGTCAAGTTGTGTTACTTTCCAACCTACGCCTGCTTGCCCGCTCCGCTCGTCGTGTTTTGGTCGGGTTTGCCTGCATGAGAAAATGGGTACGCATCCACGAAGCTAGGCCGAGACTCCTCCTCGTACCAGCAAAAAGTGAGTGCAGTCTACACCTTCAGAAATGCCTCAGATCCACCACTCAACATCTCAGGCCAATCAGGGAACCATTTATGAGTGTGCCGACGGGGTACAGCAACTTTTGTCGACTGCACAAGGGACCAAGGGTCTAGCGACGAGCTTATACAAGTAACAAGATGCAGAAGCTGTCCTCGGTCGCGGCATGTTATGTAATAAGAGCCCAGCACCTCTGGCAGTTGTATTTCGTTGGTGGGAGCTGTAAATTAACAGTTGCTCATGATGTATGGCTCATGTGAATAACGCCTTGTTGGGCCTCGAGGCATATCATGGAAATGGCCAAGTTGATGTGCTCACCTCGCACATCAAATGGTAACATGCCAATTCGACTTGCATGGTAATAGTACCTTGTATAAGTTCCATGGGTAAGCATACAGTGTGCTGCAGCATCTACTCTTGACTTTTGAAGCAGCGCAAAGTAGCAATGGCGGCTCACCATGAATACGAGGTAGCGCGAAACATGAATAAGTCCATGACGGCGGCGAATGGAATATCTTGCGAAACTTGAACTCATCTATCAAAGGTATTCGAGGATACCAAGTTATCTGAGTCGTTTGGTCGCCACGCCAAGTAACATACACAAGACCCCTGTTGCCTGTTGTGTGTAATACTAATACATTACCAGTACTCCGTACTGGCAGTACATATGCCGATCGAGGATAGAAAAACTTGGTCGACTTTATTGGATGAACAAGGCACAGAATTCTTGGGGTAACAAGTATTTATCCGTAACAAGTCGACAAAGGAAGACGCCACAGTGGAGGCTTGCACCAATCGTCTCTAATGCCGTGATCTTGAGTTTTTTTGAGTACTAGCGACTCGCGACTCGTCTGCATAAAATTTGCGCTTTACTAGATTTAGTAGGGATCACTATATAAATCCTAGTAGCCTTTATATAATATTTTAACACCCCTAGAGGTTATATACTAGGCTAAGTAGGGGTATTTAGACCTACTAGAAGAGGTAAAGTTATACTTTTTTTACTCTTTTTTTAAGTATCTTATAAGTCTTTAGTACTCCTTTTAAATTTAATAACTTAAGTAGGTTTAGCTAAATATCCCTAGAAACCTACTAAAATACCTAGTCTTATTAATTTATTATAGCTTATTAATATACTTAATAATAATATTAAAGGCTCTTTTAATAAGGAATTTAGTAATAATATTAATAAATTTAATAGAATTAAGGAAAAAATTATTCCTTTATAGTAGTACTAGACCTTTAAGGATATTAATTCCTTTTATAATATTATTTTTAAAAAGCTAATTAACTAAGAATTCTATAAGCTTTTTTAGATACTAAAAGATACCTTTATTATACTAATTAATTAGCTTAATAATAATACTTTTACTAATAGCTCTTAGAGACTTCCTCTTAGCCTTAAAGTTATAATTTTTTTATAGATTTATACCTTTACTATACTTTAAAGAGCTATTATAAGATAATTTAAAATTAGGTAATCTTATATATTAGGAATTATAAAGGAATTAATAAAACCTATAATATAATTATATTATAAATTTATTAAGCTTTTAGTTAAAAGATATTTATTAAATAATATTAAATTAACTTAAAAATTTAAACCTTTTACTAATATAATTAAGGCTATTAATAATATATATATAAGTACTTTTATCCCTTACTAAATAAACTAGAAGTAATATAATTAATAAGGGAATATTACTTAGAATATATTTATTATAGTAAACTCTAGAGGGTACTTTACCTTTATATTAGCTAGTGCTAAAGGGTCTATAGTAGACTTAATCCTCTTACTAAGAGCTATAGTTAATAGCTTTAATATCTAGTTAAAGAAGATATATTTAGAAGATACTAGCTTTAATACCTAATAAGGAATTCTTTTACTATATAATAAGACTAGGTATTATCTTTAGGATTAGGTTAATATAGCTAAGAAGCCTTAGAATAAAGAGGAATTATTTAACTTATACTATATTTAACTAAGGGTAATTATTAAGAATATCTTTAGTTATTATAAATAAAAGTAAAAGTTAATAAGAAGCTTATTACTAGAATATAATATTAAAGTATAAGTTAACTTTATTTTTATAATAACTAGGCTTTTTAACTTTATTAAATTAAGTAAGAAAATACTAGAGGAGTAAGATAAAGAGGAGGAAAAGGTACTTTTTCTTAAAGAAATTAAGATATTTTAATAAGTAAAGTAATTATTAGAACAGGGTGGGTTGGTTTTAGTGGTCTTAATTAAGTAATATAAAAAGGGTTCTATTTATATATAATTTAGGGCTATCTATAATTAAGTTACTATAGCCTCTATAGCTCGTAGATAAAGTGGGGCGAATTAGCTCTTCTGAAGTATAACTAGCTATTGCTTAAGGTATCTATATAATTAGCCGCTTAAGCTAGTGCCTTAAGCGATACTAGTAAAATCTCTCTATAGCTTAATTCTAGCTAATTTACTTAAAAACATAATAAAAAGGAAAAATAATAAATATACTATTACTAGTACTTTATTCTTCTAGTGCTAGCCTCCTCCTGCCACCGCCGCTGTTAGCGCTTATATAAAGGAAAATCTACTTCTTCTATCAGAGGGGGGGGGGGGTCTTCCTATTTGCTGTAGGGAATATAGTACTCCCCCCCTTTAGCCTATTAAAGGCTATGATCCTAGCGTTAGAGTTATTAAGGGCTCTAAGAGAAGGCGTCTAGAGAATATTATAGTAGGTAGGTGGCCGCTACTAATTAGTTACTAGCTTCTTTAAAAGAAGGGCTCTTAAGAGAAAGTGTCTCTAAAATATTATAATAAATATATAGCTGCCGCTACTTATTCCTAGCTTCTTTAAGAGAAGGTGTCTCTAAAACATTATAGCCGTTAGTCTTCTTTTCTAGGCTATCACCTCCCCTAGTGGTCTTAGATTTTAACTGCCTAGTTAAGAGAGGCTGTGATAGCCTCCCTTAGTTATGCTAGTTAGGACCTCTAGTTAAGGCGAATTAGGGTCTACTCTCTCCCTCTCCACCTATCCCTTAAGGTAAATATTTAGAATATTCTCCTTAATTAGGGTAGATAGAGCTTTATTTAGCGATGCCTTTATTATTACATCGGCCGGGTTATCGTCTCTATTAATCCATCATATCTTAGCGGCTTCACGGCGTTTATAGCTTTACTAGAGTGCTATAATATTAATTATTAGGCGTTTCTCTTTTATTATACTAAGCTTAATAAGGCACTTATATAAGGAGTATAAATCTATTAGTAGAATTATTAGGATTAATAGGATCTTAAGTTCTTTTATTATTAAAGTTAATGTTAAATTAATTATATA
>JAEIJG010000403.1:0-29235 GCA_037289395.1 Beauveria scarabaeidicola | reverse complement strand
TCTTTTTATTATATTTTTAAGTAAATTAGCTAGAATTAAGCTATAGAGAGATTTTACTAGTATTACTTAAGGCACTAGCTTAAGTGGCTAATTATATAGGTGTCTTAGGTAATAGCTAGTTATACTTTAGAAGAGCTAATTCGCCCCACTTTATCTATAAGCTATAGAGGCTATAGTAACTTAACTATAGATAGCCTTAATTATATATAAATAGAACCCTTTTTATATTACTTAATTAAGACTACTAAAACCAACCTACCCTATTCTAATAGTATTACTATTAAGTAAAGAGATTATTATATTTATAATATACTTTAGATTATCTTATATTATAGTCTTAGATATATTAATTCTATAAAGCTACTTAGTTAATAAAAGTGCTTATTATACTACCTTTTTATTTAAATAGAAAAATATCTTATTAAAAGTAATATAACTTAAATTAATTATCTTAGTTCTTTTTATAAAAAGAACCTAAATAATATATTATATTAAAGATATAATTCTAATAAGGTAGTTAATATAAGCTCTTTACTTAAGCTTATTAGCTTTTTTAGTTATCTTTTTATATATTAAGATAAAAGCTTTATATCTAAATATCTTTAAATAAGTTAAGTTAAAGTATTAATTAATTATAAGATATTTCTATTTACTTTAATTCTCTTTTAATTAGCTTTAAATTAGCTTAAGTAGTGTTTTTTAGCCTACTTATTACTAAGAGTGCTTATTTAGTAGATAAATAGTTATTTAGTAAGTAAGGTTTTAAAATTAAAAAGGAAGACTAGCTTATAAGTATAAGAGAGTTACTAATTCTTTTATTATACTATTAGACTATTCTTAGTAGCCTCTATAATAAGAATAATTAGGGGAATTAAGCCTAAAGTTAATACCTTTAGCTTAAAGTAATTCTCTTTAGGACTTTAGGAAAGCTACTTTATTATCTATTAAAATAGTATATATATTAATACTATAATGTTTTTTAGTATTATTAATAAAGATAAGAAAAGTATTATAAAAACTAGTTTTCTTATAAAATATTATTATTATATAAAAGCTTATATATTAGTATATTATTAGCTATATATATTAATTAGAGTTCTAGGTATTATTAAATTAGAATAGATTAACTAAGATAGTTATAAAAGGTATTTTTAGAAAGCTTTCTTTATAAGGAACCCTTAAAATAATTTTCTTTACCTTTAAAGTATTATAGATCTTATAAGGGCTTAGTGAAAATTAGCTTTTAACTTTAATACTAACTATATATTTAAGAGTCTAATTAAATACCTCTATACTTAGGTAGCTTAAACGATTATACTAAAGGTTAATTAGGCTTACTATTAATAGCTTTAGGGCTCTAAATAATATAATAATAACTCTTAAGACTTTTTATAGAGGGATTAGTAGCTATTAATTAACTTAATTAACCTTAAAGACCTTTATTACCTAGCCTTTTTACCTATAGTAGATAATATCTTCTTTAGTATTCTAGAAGAGGCTTTTCTTTTTTAGGGTATCTTCTAAGATAATATTCTATACTATATTAGAGTAATATATTATATTTTTAAGTAAAATATCTTTATTATTATCTAGTAGGAGGTAGATATTATTAGTACCTTTAGCCTTAATAGGCTAATTAAAGATATTATAAATTTATTACTTATTTAAAGTTAAATTCTTAAACTAGGCTTTATTATTAAAGATATAGTCTTAGGCACTTAAATTAAGTATTATAAAGTTATCCCTAGTACTCTTAGAGGGCTAGATAGCTATTATAAAGGAAGAAGGTAGTACCTCCTTATTTATAGTTTTTTATACTATAGTAATAGTATCTTATATACTCTTTAGTACTATAGTAATAGCCTTATTTACTCTCTCCCTAGTAGAATTACTTTTAAATAAGGTAGATATATTAACTAAGTAAGTATTAAGGAGGACTATAAAGTATAACTTCTAGTAGTTAGTAGAATCCCTAATTTAGTATTTCTTACTATAGAAGCTATAAAATCCTCTCTCTTAAGGTAGATAATTAGTGCCTTTAGAAGTAACTAGGCTACTAGCCTAGGCCTAGGCCTATTAAGGCTAATTCTCTAAGTAAAAATTAGTAGTTATAGCTATCTTAGTAATTAGTTAGTTTAAAATAGACTTAACTAGTTATTTTAAAACTTTATTAACTATAGTTATATTATCTTTTTAAATATTAGCTTATATAATTTAAATAAAAAAGGGAAATTAAGTCTTAATAATATTAATAACCTTAGCTATAGTTTATTACTTAATAATATACCTTTAAATTCCTCTAGTCTTATACTTTTAAAGAGAGAGCTTAACCTTATAAGCTTACTTAGTTATTATAATATTTTTAAACTTTTAAGTAAAAAAAAAGGCTTATATATAATTAATTTAATTTTTCTAAATATCTTATTCTAGTAGCTTAATACTTTCTATAAGTTCCTAGTATTATTAATATATATCCCTACCTTATTAGACTATATATAAGTAGTCTTTATATAAGGACCTTAAAAAGGTAGTCTTAAATATAAATAGAATAGTAATATAGATTAAATAAAGAACTATTTTTTTATTATACTTAGTAAGAATAAATTAAAGTTTAAGGTATTATAGATTAAAAGGTAATTAAGTTACTAGCTAGCCTAAGAGACTAGGTTCTAGTTATACTATAGGTAGTATAACCTCTAGTTATTTCTTAGTAACTATAAAGCTTAGAGAGCTACTTTTTTTATCTTATAATACTAGTATCTTCCTTAAGTATAGTCTACTACTTATAAGGGTATTAGCCTTAGTAAAGGTAGGCTAAGGCGTTATTAGTATTATACTTATAAGTCTTCTTATTAAGGAATAATTAATAACTAGTATTTATAATATTATTATATTATTAGGGTTAATAAATTCTTAAATTTAGGTTTATTAGGCCTAGTTTTTAAAGTCTTAGTTTTAAATTTCTTAGTTATTAAGATTATTAAGCTTTAAAATAAATTTAATCTTAGTATAAGTTATAATTAATAATTTTAAAGGCTTTTAAAGATCTTCTTAATCTTTAAGAGTAAAATAAGGTTTTTTAAATAAAATTTATAAAAATTTTAAGTTTAATTTAAACTAATATATACTTAATTATAATTCTATAATTATAATAAAAACTAGATTATTTAAATAATTAAAATTAAGCTAGTTAATTACTAACTAGGCTTATAACTATTATATAGAATAGTAATTAGGTATAAAAATAGTATTAATTAAGAAGTAAAAGAAGCTATAGTATAAAGGGGAACGAGGGATACCCTTATAGGGTGGGTATGTCTTCTACTATATAATATTACCCCTATTGTGGGTACCAAATCCCATAGGTCTGTCCCGTGACACCCTTCCATTTGACAACGGGCTAGCCCTCAAGCTGGTCAGCCACCCCTTGAAATTAAAAGGGACGAGGGCAGACTCGGCAGAGAGACTTGGTGCGGGCCAAGGACCTGGCCCAGTACACCGCCAGCATCACCACCACCGCCACCGCCGCTGCCGTCGCCTCTGCCGCGCCCACCACCGGCGCCAATTCTGCTGCCGGGGCCAGGTCCAGTGAGGCCAGGGTGCGTCTCCTCGCAAAGAACGTCGACGTGTTGGCCACCATGGGCGCAAAGATGGCGCCGCAGCCGAGCCCCTGGCAGACGCCCTGCGCCAGGAACAGCTGCCAGTACCGCATCGCCGCGCTGGCGGTGAAGATGCCGACGAGCTGCACGAGGGCGCCGACGACGAGCATCTGCCTACAGTAGCCGGCGTCGAACAGGCGCCCGGAAAAGGCGCCGACGAGGAGGATGAGACATATTTGAACGCTGCCGATCCAGGACACGGCAGACGGGTCGAGCGCGAGCTGTTGCTCATAGTATGGCTGGAAGATTCCAGAGCTGATGACGTAGCCCAAGGTGTTGAAGACGATGAGGTGGCCAGCAAGTACTTGCACCCAAGCCGTCAATCCCCCATCTGGTGGTGGTGGCGTTCTGACGGGCGTGCTGTTGGGCGTCTGTGTTTCTGGACTGTGCTCTTTGTTGTTTCTTGTGGCGTCCGTGCCACTACTATGTGATATTATTGCCATTCCCTGCTTGATCATGGCTTGTTTACTTTCCGTTGTTGGTGGTCCCGAAGCATATGGTCCCGGGCTTCTTTGAGCATTCCTCGCCTCTTCCTGCCTAGATTTTTTTCACGCAGGTGAGAGCTACATATAAATCATCGAGAAGGCGCTAATTCGACTCACAATAACTACGATAAAAAACAGGTGGGCAAAAACACTTTTATACCGGCCGAGTGCGGCCGTGCGGCGGCTTCGGGGTTCCGGCTCCGCTGTGACTCTTTTCATCGGGGCAAAGCGGGTTTAGCCCCGTCTCGGATGTACGTGCGAGCGATCATCGTGACTTGCCTGCCAACGCCTGGAATAAAGTTGTGCTTTACGTTCTAAGCTGTTGCAACCGGGTTGGCTGAAAAGGCGAGACCTGGTTAGCTACCCCGAGAGAAACAAACGAAGTTTCCAGACTTTTCTTCACTTTATACGCTGCCCAATGTTTTTGGTTGATCGCTTCAGTGTGCCACTACCGCCACGTCTATGGCGGTATTTCATCGAACAGTGCGCAGGCCTATGGAAGCTCATATCAAAATGCCTGCTGAGGCATATTTGGTTATCGCGGGAGACAGAAGTCGAGACAGAATCGGTACGAGAAGGCCATCCTTTATGAGCATTCTCTAACTGAGCTATTGTAGAAATCTCTGACGCCTATGACCCCGCCCCATCGTATCATTTATCGGCCTGTCCCGGGATCATGGCAAAGAAGAGAACATCCTAATTGGCCAGACTCTGTTTTCCGGGTTCCAGAAAACGTGCCGTACGGCACTAAATACCATATTACAAAAGGAATGCAAATCAGCTGCGGAGCAACGGCTCACGTTGAGCGTCTATCATCAGGTCACATTGTTAAGTACGCCAAGTCGAACCCATACAACCGTACGGAGGAGGAGAATCATCGAAGGGACATGAGGACAGAAGTCGAGGTCTATCAACGAATCGGACAATGCCCATATTTGCCTCGATTGATTGACTGGGACTCTGATAGCTGTTGCCTAACTCTAGAGTACCTCGAGAAAGGAGGTCTGGCAACTTATTTGAAGGAGACGTCATGCGTTCCTGCTGAGCTTCGAAAGCGTTGGACTCTGCAGGCAGCTTCTGCGGTGAGTGTGCTCCACGCGGCAGATGTCGTTCACTGCGATGTCACGCCACGTAACTTCATACTCGACAAGTCTCTCGATCTCCATATTGCCGACTTCGCTGGAAGTTCTGTCGCAGGGTCCGATCGTACGATTGCGGCTGGAGCAAGATATCAGCCGCCCGGCTGGGGTTGGCATCTCCCAGCCAAAGCGGCTGATGACATCTTCGCACTTGGATCGGTCATGTATTTTATCATGGTAGGCGATGAACCTTACTCTGGGCTGCTAGAGGAAGATGCGGAGAGACTATTTCGGGAAGCAAAATATCCTGAAGTGTCACATCTCGTCTGCGGAGCTATAATCCGAGATTGTTGGAACGGGAGTCTCGAAACTGCAGGACAAGTCGTCAATTGTTTAGCTACCTTGTGATCAATGCTCAAGCTTATGTAACCATAGTTGTATAATTATAGTCAAAGCAACGTATAACTACTGGATCTATCTCACTGCTAGCTTCTGCCTCGCCAATCCCTCATGTTTGGTTTCTCCACAAGATTGTCCATGGAGTAAGCGATTAGCGTGTATTAGGCCGTGATCGCGAGTTTTTTTGAGTCTTTTACTTTATTAGTAATAGCCTTTACTAAGAGATATATTAAAACCATAATTATAATAAGATATATAGATTATAATAACTAATAAGGTCTTATATTACTAATTACTAAGAGTATTACTAGGTGTATAGTGCTATTTTACTAGGTATATAGGTGTATGTGATTACTTACTAGAGATTTTATAGAGGTACCTTATTTTATATAAGAATTATATATAAATATAAGTATCTTTAAAAAATAGGCTATATTTATATTTTCTAGCTACTACTACTACTAACACCACCACTACCTTCCCTACGCCGCCGCCGCCGCTATTAATTAAAGCTCTTAATACTCGCTAATTCGCTTAAAAAACGTATTTTTGCTGTTTTTAACGATTATGTATATATTAGAGCTAGATTAACGATTCTTCCGCGCTAATTCCTGCCACAACATATACTCGCCGCCGCCGCCGCCGCCGCCACCACCACCACCACCACCTCTTATAGAGGCTCTTAATGCTCGCTAATTTGCTTAAAAAACGCATTTTTGCTGTTTTTAACGATTATATATATATCGGAGCTAGATTAACGATTCTTCCGCGCTAATTCCTGCCATAACTATAACCCCTGCCGCCGCCGCCGCCGCCGCCGGCGCTGTGTAATGCTTGTGCTAGCGCTAGCGCCGGCGCTGGCGCTGGCGAGGTCGCCCTAACTAGCTAGTTCGGCTTATGTTCTTATGCGATGAACGCTTAAACGAAGCAGCTACGTGCTCTATTAAGAAGAGCGCCCTAATTATAGTAATTTAGACTAGGTAAGAGGGATTTATAACAGTTTAATAGGTACTACTATTCTAGCTAGCGTTAAGGAAGCTAAAATATTAATCTTATTATTAACGGCTACCTAAGGCCTACTATAAAGGTTCTAAATAATATTAGGGTTTTATATTTAGTAGAGGGGTTCTTTAATATCCTAATATATAATTAGTATTAAAATTACTATAAAAGAGCTACCTTTCTTACTAGAGGTTATTAAAGCTATTAGTAGGTATATATAAGGTCCTTACTAAAGATAGAATTAGTAAGGATAAGCTATTTAAGCTAGTATATATATAAAAGCCTAAAGTAGTAGTTATAATAATAGGTACTACTAGCTAGTAGTAGTTACTATTAAGAGTTATAAGGGTGTTTAATTAAGCTAGTAGCTCTATTATACTACCTAAGGATATACTTAAAAGCCTTTCTTAAGATATAAATAAGTAGCTTACTAAGCTACTTATAGTTAAAATTAGCTATTTAATAATATACTATTATAGCTTATTTTTAATTATAATCTTATTCTTTTTATTTAATAACCTATTTAAGGTAGATATATAGGTATAGGAGATCTCTAGTCCTAGTCACTAGATAGCTTTTAATATCTTTATATATATATTTAATAAGAGAATTAATATATTAGTTAAAATTCTAGTATTATTTAATTAGGTATTTAGTTTATTATTATTATATAGGTATATAGTAGCTAATAATATATTATAATATCTTATTTTACTAATTATATTAGTTCTTTATTAACTACTAATAAGTATTAAATTTAGCTTTAGTTAGTATAAAAATAACCTTCTTTTAAGTAACTAATATACTAATATAGTTATTCTTAGTAGTAGGATTTATAGAGTTATTAGGGTTAAGGTAACTATATAAGGGCACCTTAACCTCCTCTAGCTTTATTATATTATTATCTAATTTAACCTAGTTTATATTAATAACGCCTTAAATATTTATATTAATATAGAATATATAGAGCTACTATTAAATATTAGGCTAGATCTTATATAATACCTTCTTAAGCCTAGCTTTATTATTTATAAGAATAATTATAGGCTAAGGGATATTAAGAGATTAGTGGAATTTATTAAGCTAGGTAAGTAGCTACTTATAGCCCTTAAAGGTCTTTATATTAATAAGGCCTTAACTAAGGTTAATAATAGAGTTCTAATTAGTTATACTAGTAACCTAAAATAGATATATCTTAAAGTGGTTTATTTTATATATATTATTAAGCCTAATAGTATATAAGAATTACTTCTATATCTTCTTATACTAGGGATAAGTCTAAAAGATAGTAATAGGCTTATTTCTATTATATTTAACCTAGTAATAAAGGCCTTATTATTAAAGAATTTAAATCTATTATTAAGTAAAGGTTAGGCTATTTAGTGCCTCCCTTTTAATCTATTAATAGTTATTATATATATTTTTATTTATCTAATAAGGCGTTAGATTTAAGAAGGTAATTTATATAATATCCTTAAGTTCTTAGGGGGGAAGAGCCTTTAGCTTAGATAACTTAGCTTTAAGTACTTAATATTTTTTAGTTTAATAGTAATAAATTTAGTAAGTAGTAAGATTAAGGGATTAATAGTAATTATAAAAGCTAACTTTAACCTTATATATCTACTAGCTAGTTAAGCCTTAGTTTATTTTAGTGTTAATTTAGAATAAGTAATTTATCTTTTAAGAGTTATATCTCTAAAGGCCTTACCCTTAAGAGCTTTAATATTAGCCTTTATTATATATAATTTAGTAATAATTTATAATATATTTACTATTATATTAAACTAATCTAGCTATTTTACCCTTTATAATTATAGTACTATTTAAATAATAAAAAAGCTATAAAGAAGAAAAAAGGGTATTAAGAAAAAGAAAAAGTAATAGCTCTAGTAGTAGTAGAATTTAAGCTAAAGCTTCTACTATTACTAGTAACTTATAAGGAGTAATAATAAAGGAGAGAAAAAAGAGAAAAATATAATAGTTATATACTACTAGTATTAAAGTTAATAAAATTAGCTAAATTAGGTAAGTCTAAAAGAGTATATTAATTATAGTATATATGTATATAAAAATAGAGGTACCGCGCTAGTGTGACGCTAGTGGGACGTCACGTGCTCCTATACACCTAGCAAAATAGCACTATACACCTAGCAATACTCATTACTAATTAAAACCTTTTACGGGAAAAACTACTTTATAATATATCTTAATATATATATAAAACTAGGTATCTTTTCCTAAAGGTCTTTTTTCTTTTATTCTAGATATTATATTATAGAATATATTACCTAGAGTCTTATATCTACTAGTCGCTCACTACGCCTCTAATGAACTGATCTATCAATCGTAAGCTCAGAGATCCCTAATTGCTAAGACATGGGACATCAAAGTTCTTACTCATCATCATTTGAACAGCTTGGCCCGCCGCCAGACGCTGCGGATTCCATATCCATACACGGTACTTGTTATCTCACAGCTAATTTGACATCTATCTATTTTACTTGTCCGCAGGCTCCCCCGGCCGATAGCCTATGGTGGCTGCCGAAGGTTTCGCTCAAGTTGTCCGGGCGGTGCGCCGCACACCATGGACTCTCCACCTGAATCAACAAACCCGAAAGCCGCAGCCTCGCTAGAACAACAGCTAACCATACGAAAGAGAAGAGACGATGGGCCCCCAGGGTGAGAACCGGATGCTGGACCTGCCGGTAAACAAAGCCCCGAGCTCTCCAAGGCCAACAAGGCCCTCTCTCCATCGCCATTTTGTGTTTGCTGATCATGGCACAGATCGCGCCACGTCAAATGCGACGAGGCCAGGCCGTTCTGCATGCGCTGCCGCAAAGGCAACAGAACCTGCAGCGGCTACCTAGATTCGGCAGGCCCCCCGTCTTTGCAGCTGAGCTCTGCGCCGGTGGATTCGTGCCTCGAGGGGTTGAGGCTCAATCGCCACTTCCTGCATCACTTGATTCCATCTGCTGCGGCTGAATTCAACTGCGACTACTGGCGCTATTATATTCCCCGATTCACGCTCACCGTGCCGGCAATCTGGCACGCAACGAATGCGCTTTCTGCATTGATGTGGGCAAGAATCGAGGCCAATGGAGACCCAGGAGCCATCGACTGCACAAAATTGGGCAAGCTGGCTGTCATTCAGCACTCGGCATCCATGAAGCAGGTTATACAATTAACAAGAAAAAAGACATTGTCCATGCAGGACAAGACGGTCATTCTAGTGGCCAACTTCTTTTTCTGTGCTCTCTCCGGGCATCCAGGCAACCTTGAAAACTTCATGGCTCTGCACAAGAAAACTATTCGATTAATTCGCCATTGGAGTTTCTGGGAGAGCGTTGACACCTCAGACGAAGCAATGCATTTGCTATTTCTTGCTATCAACTACGCCAGGATTCAGGAGGAATCGCTGCTTGTGACTCCTGATACGCCCAGCGACGACTGGCAAGAAGCCCTGGCGTACCTTCAGGAGCGGTCACTGAGGTCTGTCATAAAAGCCTACATAGAGCTCGAAATGATTTGGATCAGCTTGCATGCCATTTTGGAAGAGCTGCTCATTCAGCCTGGCACAACGGCCGTCGATGTAGCGGTAGCACGTATGAAACGCGCCTCGCTGCAATCTAGATTTCTGCTATGGGAGCAACGATATCTGTGTCTGATATATTCAACGAAGAATATTCACCCTCTGGGGGCTGCGGCGCTTAGCGTTCGGCGCATCCTCACACGTATATGTTTTGAGATGCGGTTGGAGCCATTTGAACATGCGGGGGACGAGACACGTTGGGATACGTTCGAAAGAGACTTCACCTCGGCTTGGTGCGTCATCGAAGAGACACTGACTGCAGAGACAAGCTATAATGCAGACGCACCGGCAAGGTTCAGACCTTCCCTGCGGATTTCGCTCCAGTTCATCGCCCGATTTTGTCGGAAGCAGGACCTCCGACATGCCGCAGCTGCGTTGCTCCGATCAGAAATCCCAAAAGGCCTATCCAGCGAGCCTCCGGCTATGCCTCTCCTAGTCGAGAGTATCATCGCGCTCGAGGAAGGCCATTGGGACTCGTGCTGTCAAGTCCCAAAATGCAGGCGGGGAGAGTTCATCTGCAACTGGCATCGTGTTGCCAAGGTAAATGCGATATCGCTGGAGGAGTCGAGATATCACGAGTTCCAGTGTCTCACTGTGGGGGACATTGTAAATGGCGGTTCCGGGACCAACTTTCGTCTAATATCTGTGCTCTGGACTTGACCGTCCGAAAGCACTCTGTTGCCGAGGATGGCAAACTCGGCGATGGCCATGATAACGACGAGGCCAGAGACATCGGTGCGCCGTTGAGTGAAACACTAAAAGTTTATGCAGCCGACTAATACGGCGCGCATACGAGCTCGCAAGACGTCAGCCCGCCACAAGTGAGTCGCTGATTGATGGCAAGTCGTCACACTAGGCTACGTCATCGACGAGCAGTCCGCCTGCGTCTGAGACGCCTTCCACCGCGTCAGCAAGTTGTGTTTTCTGCTGGACACTGTTGCTGTCTACGCATAGGCCATGTTTGTTGTTGCTTGTAGGGAATCTTCCTCGGGTATATATAGGGGGCTTCCGAGCAGCAAGTTGTCTGCCATTGTGCATCCTTTCGGCACATTTTCCATTGCGTATCATTGCAAAACGCCGTCCCTTATCCATTCTTTGTATATGTATTTTGAAATGGTCCCTTGAAAGAGGGAAGCTCACGTCTCCACAGGACTGCCAGCAGCTGGTTGACCTAATGGAAGCGCACAGTCGCATCGTATACCACGACGCTGTCTCCCGGAGAGAGGGGCTGGCCGTGCTGGCCTGGAGAGTTACCCTCACTGGTATCCTTTCCGGACCACTTTACTATGGACAATGGATCGAATACCATGATCAAGACACCTCTCCCGATGACGAGCCGCTCGGTCGTAATCACGAATGTGTGGTTCCAGACATATTCGTCGATGCCGTTGAACGCCTTGGAGCCGGGAGCGTGATCCATTGTGCTGTCGGTATCGGTCACGGTAATACTTTGGGACGCATTAACATGACATCTAGGAATGGTTTTGGAAAGCAGCAGAAGTGTGCTTGTGGGGACGCTTGGATCCTGAAGGAGAGTTAGATGGGGTTTGACATACTGGTAGAATATACTTTTCTTCTTGATTTAACAAGGGTTCCTTTGAGGTGCGACAGTTGTGATATAGTCGTGAGAATAGAAGGCCCCAAAACAAGCAATGAGTCTACATTCAGCCGCTCCTGAGCGCCATTTTATAAGTTGCGAGCAAGCCAGCTCAATGTTGCACTCTTCTTTTAGGTCGCAAGGTGCAATCAAAAGTTTGTCTTGGTCGTGCAACTTGATCCGCCTCAAAGCACACGGCGTCTCCAACGCATGGGAGGGGCTGGTGCTGCAACGCTCTTGGCTCCCACAAGCCGCAAGACAGAACTAGAATGGTAAAGCCGTGTGCTGGATTGGGTGCACAAATGGCAGTGGTTTCTGGTAGGCAGTGAAGGCATTGTCGTCTTGTATCACTTGCCCTGTTTCACCGCTGGCATGTCCCACAGCGTCTGTTGATCATGATATCGGCACATCCGAGCATAACATCGTCAATTCCGAGCTTACAAGTCTTGGTGTTTAGCTGAAATTGAGCTGGTGCGCCACCGCCACGAGTGGACCTTGCTGCTTAGAAATTCATTGTCGCAAAAGAGATCTTCACCAACGACTCTACATATGTAGTGAGTCAAAGGGCGTGCGGCTGAAATAGTTCGTTACGAACCAATCCACTTCTTTTTGGCGTTGAACTTGACTATATAGCGGCATCGAGTTCCGTCTTGATCAGGTCTCTGGAGGTGTAGCATTCCCATCGAATTCCCACCTACAATCATTACTCAAAAAAAAAGTACCAATATGTCGTACTCACTCTACATTGGCAACAAGCGTTACTCCAGTTGGTCCATGCGCCCATGGGTGCTCTTCAAGGCTGTGGGAATACCGTTTGAGGAGAAGCTGCAAATCTTTAAGCCCACCCAGCGCCAGCCAGAGTTCGTCGCATTCTCGCCCACAGCCAAGGTGCCCTGCCTGCATGACAACACGTCCACGACCGTCGTCTGGGACTCGCTGGCCATTTGCGAGTACGTGGCCGAGAGCCACCCCGCCGTGTGGCCAAGCGACCGCGCCGCCCGAGCCTTTGCCCGCAGCGCCGCCGCCGAGATGCACTCGGGCTTCCCCGCGATCCGCGACCAGTGCTCCATGAACGTCGGCCTGCGCATCGAGTTTGGTCCGGTGGGCGAGGACCTGCAAAAGGAGCTGGACCGCATGGCGGCGCTGTTCAATGAGGGCCTCGACAAGTTTGGCGGGCCGTGGATCGCTGGGCCTACGTTTTCAGTGGCCGATGCCTTTTACGCACCAATTGCGTCACGCATGAAGACCTTTGGCCTATCGATTCCTGGTAAGGCTGGACAGTACATTGATCGTTTGTTTGAGCATCCTGCTGTGCAACAGTGGATCAACGAAGGCATTGCAGAGCTCTCCAGAGAGCCTTTTCACGAGGAGGACTGTGTTCGTGGGCGGAAGATTCTGCAAGACCTTGAACAGTCAAAGTAGAGAGGGCGCAAAACTTTTGGGCACATTGAAAGACAAAATTCAAACTTCAAAAAAAATCAACCAAAGAAATAATTGTGCTTATTCCCTCGGGATGTGTAGCTGAAATCGCGATTCTTCCCATAGCAAATTTCAGGGTAACCATGGTGGTCACGGGGCGGTCCTGCCCCCGCGCCGCTAACAAGGTCCCTGCACAGCTTCCTCTTTCGACTTGTTTGCACTTCCTCAACAACCGGCATATTCAACATTATCAAAATTCTTGGCGCCGCAATCATGGCTGGCGAAGGCACCGGGCGAGGCCTCCGAGACATCACGTTTCATCTCATCGCGCTCCTTGTTATCGCGACATTCGGCCCGCTGCAATTCGGCTTCCATTTGGTGAGCTTGTCCTACCGACCAGTCCACCCGGGTCCACGAGACGGGTGGCTGCTAACACGTCGCATCAGGCCGAGCTCAACGCGCCCCAGGATGTCATTACCTGCAAGAAGAAATCCATTTACTCTCTCGTGAGGCTGGCAGCACGTCTTGTCGCCACTGGCCCCAAAGATGACACCACCACCAGCTGGGTCCCAGAATGCATCCCCATGAACGAGGCTGCCTTTGCCTTTGTGTCGTCGGCGTTTACCGTCGGTGGGCTCGTCGGCGCCCTCAGCTCCGGTGATTTCGCTTCCAGGCGCGGCCGCCTGCCTGCCATGCGTCTGACCGCTCTGCTGTTCGCCCTAGGCTCAGTCGTCGAGACCCTGTCTGGAAGCGTGGCCATCTTCTCACTGGGTCGCTTCCTGGCCGGCATCGGCGCCGGCGGTGCGACCGTGATCGTGCCTCTGTACATTAGTGAGATTGCGCCTCCTGACCAGAGGGGCCTCTTTGGCGTCATGACACAAGTCTCGATCAATATTGGTATCCTGGCAGCGCAGGTATTGGGATACTTTTTAAGCCACGGTGGTGCATGGAGGATCATTTTTGGTGCTGCCGTCTGCATCGCTGTGGCTCAAGCAGTTGGACTGCTGGCTGTTCCCGAGAGCCCTGCCTGGGTTGCCGCTCACGGTGATGTCTCTCGCGCTAAGCGAATTTTGCAAAAGATTCGCGGCCACAATGTCGCCATTGAGCACGAGACGGACGCGTGGGGAGCTGGTGATGCCGCTGGAGAAGCGCAAGGCTTGCTCTCGCAGTCGGAAGACGGTACAATTCCTGCCGCTGGGGAGACCAATCCGCCGAAACATCTGGGGTTCTTCCAAGTAGTCAAAGACCCCTTGTACCGGCCAGCCATTGTCGCTGTGGTCGGAGTCAATTGTGTGCAACAAGTTTGTGGCATTAACTCGATCATTATGTACTCTGTTTCGCTTCTGCAGGATCTCTTACCCATCTCGTCAGTTCTTCTCACCATCCTGGTGTCTGTCGTGAACCTGGCGATGACCATCGGCTGCTCGCCATTGCCAGACCGCATTGGACGCAAGACTTGTCTCATGATCTCTGTGGTTGGCCAAGGATGCAGCTCCTTTGCTCTGGCCCTGTCGATTGTCACTGGCTTCCAGATATTGTCCGCATTTGCCGTCGCCTTCTTCGTCGCCTTCTTCGCCGTTGGACTGGGTCCTGTGCCCTTTATTCTCGCTTCTGAGTTGGTTGGCCAAGAGGCAGTCGGCGCCGCCCAGAGCTGGGCTCTCGCTGGAGCCTACGTTTCGACATTTATCGTTGCCCAATTTTTCCCTATCCTCAATACTGCTCTCAACAAGGCCTTTGGCGGCCATGGAGGCTGGGTCTACTTTCTTTTTGCTGCGGTGGCTGCCGCATCTGCCCTCTTCATCGCTTGGAGAATCCCCGAGACAAAGGGTAAGAAGGATGTTGATGAAGTCTGGGGCCGTGCTCGTCGCCTGGACTAGACCTGCTATGCAATTATGTTTATACTGTAGCGCTACCATAAATTGACCACGTTTGCTCACGCAAACTCGCGTCTACCGAGCATGATTTGGTAGAGTTGCAACAGACCAGCTCGAACACCATCAACGATATAGACGGACTGGCCTCGTTCCTGTCCGTATACCTCGAGAGCAGCGTCCCGAATGATGCTCTCCAGCCCAGCCATTCCGCCACAGCCCATGACAACACAACGAACATGAGAAGATGTCAGTAGACGAACAGTGGCGTCCTTTAATTTGGCCTGGACATGTGCAGGCGACACAGTGTGGAAGTCGCCTGCTGTTAGTCCGCTGGAGAAGGTCCCCGCAAACCGGTCATTTGTCTGTGCGGCAGCCTGCCCCAAGAATGCTTTTACACCGTCACCTAGGTGTTTCTCCCAAAAGGGCCCTGTAGCGACAATGCCCCACGACTCGCTCCCGCCTGGCGGTGCAATGATGGAGAGCGACGTAAGTATGCTAGCTTCAAAAATACCGGTTACGGCGGCTGTAGTCATCAAAGAGAGCTTTGACACGAGAGTGTGGACGCTAAAGCATGCGACAAGAATGGCATCGTAGCTTTTTGGGCTGAGTTTACCAGACAGGATGTCTGACATGACAGCTTCGGTGCTGGCTTGGATCCCCTCGTCGTCGTTGATGCTGTCAGGAGCAAAGTTGGGAGCGGTGTACGTGGAAATATCTAAAGTCTAAAAACCCCAAAATCTCCGATTAATTTATATAAATTCTTTAAATGATTGATACGGGGTAGTTGTAAATACCTCGCAAAGTGCCATTTTGGAGACGGCCGTCTCCATCCCCTCCGTCATCGCTTCGGAGCTGTTGGGGTTGAGGATGAGGACCCTGAACTTCGGAGGGCTCCCCATTTCGAAATTTTTTGATGACACAAGATCAAGAAAAATGCTGCAAGCAAGTCTAGGCTTGTTTTAGAAGAACAGTTGGTAGATCGGATCTGGCTAAAATTTATATTCAAGGGTTAAATCACAATACCACCAACAGCACCGGAGCAGCCCGGCGCGGGCCGGCGCTATAACTAGTTATGGCCCGCGGGGTTGCACGTGACGCATTTGACGTTCAGCCACCTCTGACGTTGGTTTGACCCCACCATGAGGTGCCAACTCGAAGCTGTCAAGGCTGCCGCATCTCAACACCACGTCACCTCGTGCAGCACCTTGCTCCTACCCTACCAATACATCTGAGCCGTCGCAAAGATGGCAAATCCTCCGCCCATCGGTATGTCTGCGATTCACTCTGGCGACCCCCGCCCAGCAAGTCCGAATGGCTTCCTACCCCAGCCTCGCGGTCGCTGACGTACTCAACCCCCTCCTTTTCTAGTCCTCGACGGCGGTACTGGCTTCCTCAAGGTCGGCTACGCCGCGCAAAACTTTCCCGAGCACCAGTTTCCCTCCATCGTCGGCCGGCCGATTCTGCGTTCAGAGGAAAAGACGGACAATGACATTGTGATCAAGGATATCATGTGCGGTGACGAGGCCGCCGCGGCCCGTACCATGCTGCAAATAAGTTACCCCATGGAGAATGGCATCGTCAAGAAGTGGGATGACATGCAGCACCTGTGGGACTATACTTTCTACGAGAAGCTTCAGGTCGACCCTAGAGGCCAGAAGATTCTTCTCACAGAGCCTCCGATGAACCCGCTCAAGAACCGCGAGCAGATGTGCGAGGTCATGTTTGACAGATATGGATTCGGCGGCGTTTACGTCGCTATTCAGGCTGTTCTGGCCCTCTACGCCCAGGGTAGGTCTTCTACTAAGCTCAAAATATAAGCGCCTTCACTGACCATTATCTCGTAGGTCTGAGTTCTGGTGTGGTTGTCGACTCCGGCGATGGTGTCACCCACATTGTCCCCGTCTACGAATCCGTTGTCCTTAACCACCTCACAAAACGACTCGACGTTGCTGGACGCGACGTCACCCGCAACCTCATCAAGCTACTCCTCCGTCGTGGCTACGCCCTGAACCGAACCGCCGATTTCGAGACTGTGCGTCAGATCAAGGAGAAGCTTTGCTATGTATCATACGACCTCGAGCTAGACAAGGCTCTCAGCGAAGATACGACGGTTTTGGTGGAAAATTACACGCTCCCCGACGGCCGCGTCATCCGCGTAGGAAGTGAGCGATTCGAGGCCCCAGAATGCCTGTTCCAGCCTCACCTGGTCGACAACGAGTCGCCTGGCCTGGGCGAATTTCTGTTTAATACCATCCAGGCTGCCGATGTGGATATCCGCGCGTCTCTGTTCAAGGCTATCGTTTTATCCGGAGGTAGCAGCATGTACCCAGGACTGCCATCACGTCTAGAGAAGGAGCTAAAGCAGCTGTGGCTCACGCGTGCGCTGCAGGGCAATCCCGAGCGCCTGAGCAAGTTCAAGGTGCGCATAGAAGACCCTCCCAGGAGAAGACACATGGTCTTCCTGGGCGGTGCAGTCCTGGCCAACATCATGGCCGATAAGGAGAGCATGTGGGTAACAAAGGCGGAGTGGGATGAACAAGGCCCTCGCGTGTTGGAGAAGCTTGGCCCACGATAGGCGGCAAGGCGTGAAGATGGAGGATGACGGCCACGCAAGAAAGTTTAACTGTAACGGTGCACTAATGGAAGCCGTAAAATATATGATTTTCAATTAGGCGAGAAAAATAGCATGAACTTAGATTTTCTTTCAAAACTCGACTTCAAGGTTCAGGTAGCGGCGGTGGTAGGGTCATGGAGTTGGTGAGCTTAGTCATCGTTTAGTTACTGGGATGCTTCGGAGGCTAGAGCCAACGACGCAGGACAAGGATGAAGCGTTCCGTTGACAAGCATTGAGCTACATGACGACTGATTCACGAATTGCATCACGCATGCGAGCAGCTGCGCAGTATTACGTTGCATTTACATACTACAGCCCGCGCCTTGTCTAGTCAATCGCCGCAGGTTCGCCACCTACTGCACGTCGGCCGCGCGCGCGCGAGCCGTGAGTGCCACCACGCCAGCCAGCCTCGACTTCTAATGCGCCGTCGTCCGTCCATCGCGAGGCCGAGACTCCACAGCAATCTCTTCACAGGCCCCGAGCCGCGGCTCCCCTATTCTCCTGCAGTGCCTATTCTGCTGCATTGGGTTTGGCAACGAAATTCAGCAAAGACAACTCTTGCCAACGGGCGGCTGGGTTCCTGCTAGCGACGCCGCTTGTGTCGTTGTGGAGAGGTGTCGGTCATTTAGGGACCGAAATAACCCCCCTCCCTACCTTGCCCTTCTCTCCGGCAGGCTCTCTCGTTCTATCCTTTTGCTTAGAGCGGGATCTTCGAGACTTTAGCCGTACGTGGCTTCGTCGGGAGAGGGCGCAGTCTCTGTGTCCAACCCCCCCCCCCCCCCCCTCGGGGGAGATTCTCCCAACAACGCCATGAGCCTAACCAATCCGCCCTCGGGGCCCAGTTCGGGCAATGCTGGCGTTGGTAATAGCGTGCGAACGCATCAGTCACTTAAGCGTGGCGTGCAGGCAGCTTTTGACGGTACGTATCTCAACTCTATTCTTTCGCCTCTTTGTGTTTTTCGTTAGCCTATCTTTGCCCCGCGGCAGCCCGCTCGGAAGCTGCATCCCGGCCACTGTGTCCGGAATTTGGATACACTTCTGATTCCGCAAACCCCTGTTTATCGGGAAAAGAAAGAAAGCTGAGTCAGAAAAACTGCTTCTCTCGACAAGTGTCAATGCTGCTCACAAGTAGGACAATATTTTGTCCCCGTGAGCGGAGCTAACAGTTGCCTCGTGCGTTGTTCTCATGCTCCCCTCCTTGGGCACTCACAATACCCAGGTGAAGTCTGCTGCATTCATTCAACATCTCGTTTATCATATTACCCTCTTCATTCGACTGTGCTACTGAGTGTCGGTGTCCGGAGCTTCTGCCATCTTGTCACGCCACGCCAGAGGCAAACCAACTATCCAACTTTCCATCGACACCAATACACCAATCTGGCACACAACCACCTCCCGCCCAGGAAGCTCCTCAGAAACTTCCCATGCCGTTGAGCTTACGGCCCACTGCCGGGCACGAATCCTACCAGCAGCAACCCCAGCCCCAGTATCCTCAGCTGCAGCAGCATAGCGGTGCCCAGTGGAATCCGTCCGCTGCTGCTCCGCACATGTCCTTCGCCCCATCCTCCCTTTCCTGGGGATCATCTTTTCTAGCACCCACATCCTCCCATCGAAGCCAGAACTATGCTCACAGACGGATTTCAGAAGGCGTCGGACGTTCGGGAGGATATCAACCCAAGGCCCGTGTCACGGAGCGATATCGCATCGTCGGATTCATCAGCAGTGGAACCTACGGCCGTGTGTACAAGGCCGTAAACCGCAATAACATCGTCACAAGCACTAATGGCGCACCGGTGCCAACGGGACACGAGGTCGCCATCAAGAAGTTCAAGCCAGACAAGGAAGGTGAACAAATTAGTTATACGGGCATCTCCCAGAGCGCCATTCGAGAAATGAGCCTCTGCAGCGAGCTGAACCACGCCAACGTCATTCGCCTGATTGAAATCATTCTCGAAGATAAATGCATCTTTATGGTATTTGACTACGCCGAGCACGACTTGCTTCAGATTATTCATCACCATACACAACAACCACGCCACCCGATACCACCCGCCACAGTCAAGAGCATCATGTTTCAGCTGCTCAACGGCTGCCATTATCTACACACCAACTGGGTACTACATCGCGACTTGAAGCCTGCCAATATCATGGTGAGCTCTTCTGGCGGCGTCAAGATTGGAGACTTGGGTCTGGCCCGCCGATTCGACAAGCCGCTACACTCCCTCTTCAGCGGAGACAAGGTCGTCGTGACTATCTGGTATCGCGCACCGGAGCTGATTTTGGGCTCGTATCACTACACACCCGCCATCGACATGTGGGCGATTGGCTGCATCTTTGCCGAGCTGCTCTCTCTGCGGCCCATCTTCAAGGGGGAGGAGGCCAAGATGGACAGCAAGAAGACGGTACCGTTTCAGCGCAACCAGATGATGAAGATTATGGAAATCATGGGCGCCCCAACCAAGGATAAGTGGCCGCTCCTGGCCACGATGCCCGAGCATGGCCAGCTCAACGCGCTGCAGGCCAGCATGGCCGCCCACCACGGGCGCCACTCGCACGGCGCGCCGCTGGCGTCCAACCTCGAAAAGTGGTACCACAACACCATATCCAACGCGCCCAGCAGCACAAACACGTCGTCGGGCGCGTCGACGTCGCTCAGCTCCCTCGGCCAGGAGGGCTACCGGCTGCTCTCGGGTCTCCTCGAGTACGACCCCGTCCGCCGCCTCACCGCCGCGCAGGCCCTGCAGCTGCCCTTCTTCAGCACCGGCGATAAGGTCACGGCCAACGCGTTTGAGGGCCTCAAAGTCGACTACCCGCACCGCCGCGTGAGCCAGGACGACAATGACATACGCACGAGCAGCCTGCCGGGCACTAAGCGCAGCGCGCTCGCTGATGACTCGCTGCTGCGCCCGTCGAAACGAGTCAGGGAATAGTGCCGCCGAATGTATCAGGGTTTGCGGTGATCGGTTGGTCGGACTAGGGATGATTTGATCAGGCGTCTCGTGCAGGTCAGGGAAAGAGGCGTTGGGACTTCGTTTTAGAGCCTTTGGCACAAATACATTGGGGAGCGTTAGCGTACTTGTATTTCTTGATTATTGGGGTCGAGTAGGAAGTCCTGAAGCATAGCTTAGAGTAGAGGGACCTCGACTTGTACAAGTATTAACACGGATGGGCATCAGTTGACTAGTATGCCACTTTTAAGGAGCATGTTGTAGAAACCATGACCGAGTTCACCCCTGAGTCCTGTTGTCTCAAGGTCGTGATGTGAGTCAGCCCATGTGGTATTGTCACAATGTTGAAACTGGTGAATTGATATAGAACAAGTGTACAAGATATATGAGCCCGATATTAAAACCTGGCACGACTGTCGGCCCGCCGCAGATACTGTCGTTGCCTTCCCACGTCCTCCTCGACTCTCTGAATTAGTTTTTGTATTACACTGGTATTGTCTTGTGCGGGTTGGTGATGAGAAAAATTGATGTGCGGTTGGTGTACATGGTATAATAGTAGTTTGGATTTCGCATCCCCCAATCGCTCTTCCTTTCCAATGTCTGTGCATAGCCACCTGACCATGCGGGCTGTGTGTTGCGAAGCAGACAGTGCTTCTTATATTCTCCTACATCTCCCTTTGGCTGCGCGATAGCCTCGCGACGTTGCTCTGCTGGCGTCGCCGTTTTTGGGCCAGAATCCGGCTTTTATGTCATCCGAGGCGTTGCGTGCCTGTCGGTGTATAGCTCGTGAGATTTGCGAGAATATTGCAACACAAAAGGGAGAAAGGGAGACAGGTCGTAGTGTTTCAAGTCGTTCGACGCCTATTTCTTGACTGGGGCAGGAGGGGCCTTGACGTTGTTGGAGAGCCAGGCAAGGCCCTCGAGCAGACCCTCGCCCGTTGTGGCGCAGCTTGGAACAACGTACCAGACTTTGTCCTTGAGCTTCGAGAGCTGGAGAGCCTCGGTAACTTCCTGAGGCTTCATAGCTGTAGTGAGACTGGTTAGCATTGGATTGCAGCCGAGGAGAGGGCTCGCACCCGTGCGAGTTGCTTGCCTTCTTTCAGATCCTGCTTGTTGGCAAAGACGAGGAGCAGGCTGTCTTTCATCTCGCGGTCGTTGATAATACGGTGAAGCTCCTGGCGGGCCTCATCTATACGGGCACGATCGGACGAGTCGATGACGAAGATGAGACCTTGAGTGCCTGCATTGACAAGGAAGTTAGTGAGACGCTGGAGCGACGGCGGACGCGAAACGGCGCCCAACTTTCATGGCAGAAGCAGGCGCAAAGCCAGAGCGCAAAAGAAGGGCCGCTGATGCAATAGGCGGCACGTACCGCTAAAATAATGTCGCCAGAGGGGACGAATCTTGTCCTGGCCGCCAACGTCCCAGACATTGAACTTGACATTTTTGTAGGTGACAGTCTCGACGTTGAAGCCAACAGTGGGAATGGTGGTGACATCCTGACCCAGCTTGAGCTTGTAGAGAATGGTGGTCTTGCCGGCGGCGTCGAGACCGAGCATGAGCAGGCGCATTTCTTTGGATCCGAAGATCTTGCCCATAACCTTGGAGATTTGGCCACCCATGACTGCGGATTGTTGCGCAAAGGCGAAGCGCGGCTCTTCGACGGGGGGAATAGCGCGGCGATTTATGGAAAATCGGTATCAGTTCGGTTCGTCGCGATACGTGTCTCTGCTTGGTCGTGCGCAAATTGCTGGCGTTAGTAACGACGCGATAGAAGTAAAAATCGCGATACGTCTGTGCAGAGCCGCCAGGGGTAGCTATGGAGTGAAGAGAAACAATGGTCGTGACACGAGACTTTTTCTTCAATGCGACAGTCGTCAATGGGAACAAAAGAACAAGAGCGATTAAGCGATCGAATGCAAGCCGAGGACAGAAGCAGGCAATAAAGCGGCGAGGGGTGATTGAGTAAATGAAACGAGACAGTCGGGTGGAAATGGGGGCTGGCTAGCGAGATGGGCGTGTGTGTGACTGGCGTCGTGGCGCAAGTAGGTAGAGAGATATATCAGGGGCAGCGATGACAACGGCAGCAGGCGATTGATGTACGCACCGAAAGAATGGCGAGGTTGTGGACTACTGGGTAGACTGGCGAGCACGAAAACTATGCAAGAATAAAAATTGAAACGGCCGGGAGATGGGCAAAGGAAATGACGAAATTAGATCTGGGGGCCTGAGGGGAGGGGACGCGATGGTCAGGTGGGCTGGATTGATAGAAGAGGGAGGGAGGGGAGGGGAGGAGGGACCAGTAATGAGACGTTAGTGAGTGGGACAAGCAGCGACAGCAACGGCGTGAGAAGAATGAATTCTTGAGCAAGATAAAAATGGTGAGACTGCGCTTGGACTTGACAAGTGCAGTCGAGTTATTTCAAAATGTCGTGTAGACGTATTGGGGTCGAAAATTAGAGCGGGCGATGATATCTGTTGTAACTTGTCCGTCAAAAGGATGCCTTGCCAAGCAAGTGCTCAGGGGCTCAACGTCGCAGACCGGGAAGGCCCACAGCACCCACCCACAGCGCCCACAGCGCCCACAGCAGCCCGCCAGGCACCAAAAAGCCATTGAAGCCACTAATAAAAAAGCAGCCAGTGAAACCTTGCTAGATCGGCCCGCTCGGGCACAATCGCTGAACAAAGCTGACCTAAGCTTTTAGGCCGACCAGATGTGGCAACCTCGCACGCTCATGACCAAGTTTTGTCTTGATGCTTTGAATAGACTGACAGAGACCTCTGCCACAGCGCAAAGGTGATCATCACATTGGGTAATAATAAGCCGCATTAAGATATGATGTCTCCACGGACTATATTGGGTGCAGGCACAACCCAAGATTGTTTAGAGAATTAGTAGGATACCACATCAGCAAAGCGATGCACCATCAAGGATCTTTTGAGAACGCATCGCCAAGAAACTCCCCTCCCTATTAGTATGCCGTCCAATCAGCCTGTCGCTGTTGGTACCTACCTACCTATGTAGCGTTCGACAGAAGTCAGTGGATAAAGGTAAATAGCCGTTTGCAGGGCAACAAGTTGTCGCGCAAAAGCAAAACGGTGGAACCTCTAATTATGCCGTGATCTTGAGTTTTTCTGAGTACTGGCGACTAGTGACTCGTCTATATAAAATTAGCACTTTACGAAATTTAGTAAGGATTAATATATAAATCCTAGTAGCCTTTATATAATATTTTAATACCCCTAGAGGTTATATACTAGGTTAAGTAAAGGTATTTAGACTTACTAGAAGAAGTAAAGTTATACTTTTTTTATCTTTTTTTTAAGTATCTTATAAGTCCTTAATACTCCTTTTAAATTTAATAACTTAAGTAAGTTTAGTTAAATATTTTTAAAAACCTATTAAAATATTTAGTCTTATTAATTTATTATAACTTATTAATATACTTAATAATAATATTAAAGGCTCTTTTAATAAAGAATTTAGTAATAATATTAATAAATTTAATAGAATTAAAAAAAATTATTTTTTTATAATAATACTAAACCTTTTAAAATACTAATTCTTTTTATAATATTATTTTTAAAGAGCTAATTAACTAAGAATTTTATAAGCTTTTTTAGATATTAAAAGATACTTTTATTATATTAATTAATTAACTTAATAATAATACTTTTATTAATAACTCTTAAAGGTTTCTTCTTAGTCTTAAAATTATAGTTTTTTTATAGATTTATATTTTTATTATACCTTAAAAAGCTATTATAAGATAATTTAGAATTAGGTAATTTTATATATTAGGAATTATAAAGGAATTAATAGAACTTATAGTATAATTATATTATAAATTTATTAAGCTTTTTATCGCTTAAGGCACTAGCTTAAGTAGCTAATTATATAAGTGCCTTAAGTAACTACTAGTTATACTTTAGAAGAGCTATTTACCCCACTTTATCTATAAGCTATAAAGGCTATAATAACTTAACTATAAATAGCCTTAATAATATATAATATAAAGACTTTTTATATTACTTAATTAAGACCCTAAAACCTACCCTATTCTAATATTAATTAGTAATTATCCTTAGAAACTAACTATAGACTAATAAGGCTTTAGAAGAGATATATAGGAAATAACTAGTCCTTAGCTTATACTAACTAAAGAGATTAAATAGTACCCCTTTTTAAATAAATTAGTATTATATAAATTAAAAAGGGAAGCTTAATACCTTCTCTCCTTATTATCTAATATAATTATAATACTATTATATAATACCTCTTAATAAATTAGTACTTTATAAACTAAGAAAATAAAATATATATTAAGATAATAATATATAATTATAAAAGCTAATTAAATAAAGATTATATCTTATAATAATATTTTTATTAGCCTTTTAACTAAGAATAAAAGTAATAATAAATAAACTATTAGAGACCTTTATTTTAAAAAGTAAAGCTAGAGTTAAGAGCCTTTAGTAATTAATAACTAATATTATAGTATACTAATTCTAATATATAATAAATAAAGCCTTATACCTTTTAAAGATATTAGATATTTATAATAACCTAGAATAATACTTAAGAGAAATTAATAATATAAAAGTATATCTAATTAACTACTATAAAAATAACCTAGTAATAAATATATTAATAACTATATATAAATACTTCTAATTAATATACTTAGACTAGTTAAAGGAAATCTTTAATAATATAAATAAAAAGATCTAAATAGTAATTAGAAATATATTATAAATAAAAAGAGTTTATATTTATAAAGGATTAGGTATTAAGATTATAAATATTTTATTTAAAGTTATTAAATAAAATAAACTTTCTTAATAAAATAAAAAAGATAATAATTATAAATAATATAATAAATTACTTATATAAAGATTAAGTTAAATATCTTTAAGATCCTTAAGATTATTAAGATTATCTTATTAATCTATAATAACTATTAAGAAGAATATTATTTTAAGACTTAAGATAATATAAAAAACCTTAGAAGAATAAAAAATTATTATTAATAATAAAGTATTAGAGAAATTAAGCTTTTTAAATATATTATACTTATTAAATAACTCTTAAAATAAAGAAGAAGATACTAATAAAAATAAAAATAACCTTATTAAGATTAACCCTCTTTATTAATAAACTAATAAGAGAAATTATTATTAATAGTTAATATTACTAAGATATAACTTTAGAAGGGAAAAATAACCTAGAGGTAGAATTATATAAGGGAATAAATAAGATAAGGACTATATTATAATTCCCCCTTCTTCTTATTTCTAATAAAACCCCTTAAAGAAAGTTAGTAAGGCTATTTAAAGCTTTATAAAAGCTAAGAAATATAGTAGTATAAGAGATAAATTCTTTATTAACTTTATATAAATATTTAAAGATAAATATACTTTAGTATACTAAATAAAGCCCTCTATAAAGTATTCTTATTAATTCTAATAAAAACTATAAGTGCTTTTTATTTATAAATACTTATAAAGAATAACCTTAAATATAAAGAGATAAAGTAAGCTATAAAGACTTATTTTAAGCTAGACTAAGTCTAAAGAGATAGATTTATCTAATAAAGTAATATTAGATTAAGAAAATTCCTTTATAATAACCTTATAAAGATAATAATTAAGAATATCTAATTAATAATTAACTAAATTAAAGATTTATATTTTAAGATAAATTTAAATAAAGATAAGTAAGAAGCTAATTAGGAGATATATTAGACTTTCTTTATTATAGTTAAAAGTATAAAAGCCTATAAAAAGGTAATTTTATTATTAGCCTTAATATTTAAGATACTTTATATAAAGTTATTATAAGCTATAATAATATAATAAGATAAAAAAGAATATAATAGTAAAGCCTTCTTTATTAACTACTAATTTTATAATAAAGGTAATTTTAAGCTAGATTAAAAAAGAATAACTAAACCCTTTAAATACCTAAACTAAAGAAAATATAACTAACTATCTTCTAATTAAAATAAAAAATATTAGATATATAAGAAACTAAAATACTTCTTAATATATTATATAAAAAAAGAATAAACTAATAAAAAGGTATACTAAATAGTTAACTAAAGCTACTAAGGTAAGCCTAAAAAAAAATATTACTAGATATTCTTTATAAATATAGAAGGTAAAGAAAATAATAAAGACTACCTAATCTAATAATTCTAAGTAATAAAGGTTAATACCTTAGATAATAATAATAAAATAACTAAAGAAAAGGATAATAAAGAAGATAATAAAAGAGGTAAAGTATATAAAAGAGTATTTTTTTTAGTAATAAAGATAATATTAATAATAAGCTTTATAATAACTACTAATAAACCTATATAACTAGAAGCTTTAATTATAATATTATAAGATATAATAGTCTACTATAAGCTAACTAGTAAAGACCCTAAGAAGGCTCTTAAAGAGATAATTAGAGATATAATCTTATAATATATAGAGACCTTAGATAATAATACCCTACCTTAGCTAATTATATAATACTAAAATAAGATCTTCTAAGGTATCTTACTAAATATAAGAGCTACTAGATCTTTAATAGTAAGCCTCTTATAAGCCTAGGTACTAATAAAATTAATACTAAAAATCTTAATCTAAAAGAATATTACTCCTAGCTAGGTTAACTTTAGTAATAATAGCCTTAATACTATTAGGATAATAAAGATCTAATTAATATTTAGTAAATTAGAATTCTATATTCTTAATAAATATACCCTTTTCTTTTTATTATATATAAATATAAATAAGCTATATATTAAGTTTAATAACCTAAAGAACCTCTTAATTTAAAGTAATATTAAAGTAATAATAATTTAATACTAAAGATATTTATAATAATTATTATTAATAACTAAAGTAATAACTTTTTATTTATTAATAATCTAACTAAAAAGGCTATATTATTAATTTAATTACCCCTTAGTAGAAAGACTATAATACCTTTTAAGATAAGCTAGTAAAGAATTTAATAATAATATATTATAATAGTTAACTAAGGTCTACTAGTACTACTAGCTTAATACTAAGGCACTAAGAAGATTTAGATTTTTAATAAAAAGGGATTATAAATTTAATTATAAAGTTATTATAGATATCTTTTATATTTTAAATACTCTTATATTTTATATTATTAATATAATAATTAGATTTAATATAATAAGATTTCTCTAATTAAAAGACTAAAAAGCTAAGGATATCTAAGATACCTTTAAAGAATACTAGATAGATATTTATATTAGCCTTTATAATTAGATAATATATAATATAAGTAAGAACTTTATATTAGTAGAATTCTATTAATATACTAACTTAATATATATATAAGTCTAAGAGGTACTAATTAAAGTATATTATAGTATTAGTAAAGTTAAAAGATATTATAGACTACTATATTAAGCTTATTAAATTATTAATAATAAGTTAGAAAAATACTATATACTTTAATAAAAGCTATAGATAATAGTAAAAGCTATTAATAACTCTACTAGCCTAAATAGGCTAATCCTAACCTTATTAGTCTTTAGTATAATCTTAAAGCTATTTTAAGATTTACCTTTATATATATTAATTATTAAATAAGTAAAAGCTATTAAGAAAGCTATAGTAAAAGTAAGAATAATACTTACTAAGAGGTAAATATAAAAAGCCTTAATAGCTTATAATAGCTTAAATACTATAGTTATAAAGACCCTTCTAATATACTTAGAGATTTATATATATTAAGAAAAATATAAATAATAAGGCCCTTTTTATCTCTTAGGGACTAATAAAGAAGAATATATAATAGAATTACTAAATAATACTAAAACCTTCTAAAGAACTTTAATTAAGCCTTACTTATAAGATAAGAAAGAAAAGCTAGTAATAAGTTATCCTAATAACCCTATAACTATAAGGTAAAGAACCTCTACTTAAATATATATAGTAAGCACTAAGCTACCCCTAGTAATAATACTAATAATCTCTCTTATAAATAATAATAGCTAAAATCCTTTAATAATAGCTAAATTACCTTTTTTATTTTACTTAATACTTAATAATAAAGCTACTAAGATACTATTAGACTAATAATAGTTATATAATTTTAATTAAGAATTATATAACTAATAGTTTAATATTAAGGCTTTAACTAAAGAAGAAAAAGGACCTTAGAAATTAACCTAGAAGATAAGAGGTTATTTATATAAGAGATTAATTAATAAAAGCTTCTTTAATATAAAAGAGAAAGTAAACCTAGCTCTTACCTTAGATCTTAAGAAATAAGGTATTATTATAATACCTAGATTACTATTTTAGGTATTATAATTAAAAGAAGCTAAAGTATTTATTAATAAAGATATATTTAAAGTTATTAAATTTAACCTTATTATCTATAATAATATCTAAATTTTTAATACTAGAATAGTTAATAAGATTAAAGATAAAGATACTAACTAATTATATAAGAAATTAAGGCTAGTTATATATAGTTATAGTAATAAGGGAAAATAATATATCCTTATTACCTTATTAATAATTTAATATATAAG
>JAEIJG010000402.1:0-29372 GCA_037289395.1 Beauveria scarabaeidicola | reverse complement strand
AAAATATAGTACTATTTTTAAAGATACTTATAATTTATATATAACTTACTTATAAATAGATATACCTTTAAAAATCTACTAGTATTACTTATAAATTATTTATATAAATAGTAAAATTATTCTATATAAATAGTAATACTCTTTATAAATAAAAAGTCTTCTTTAACTTTTAAGTATTTTAATATAAGTTTTTCTTAAAGATAATATAACTCTTATAATACTTCTAATATTATTAATATAATTATATAAGTGAATTCTATTAAAATAAAAAATAATATAATTAATATATTTATTAGACTTATATTAAGACTAAGTTATATTTAATAAAAAAAGATAATAAAAAAGAATTATATCTTAATTATAAAAATAACTACTTAGTATAATCTTAAGACTACCTTATAATAAGATAGTACTAGAGCTAAGCTTAGAAGGTATATTACTTTAGACTAATATAATTTAAAAGCTATTACCTAAGCTTAAATAAAAAAAAACTCTAAGGTCTTTAAGAGTATTATTACCCTTAAAAAGAGCTAGGAGTATATAGTGCTTAAGAGAGTACTCTTTAGGACTTTTCTTATTAGCCTTAGTTTAAAGGCCTTTTTTTATATAAACTAATATATTAAAGTTTAACTTTATAAACCCTAAAATAAGGTTTATAAGCCTAGTATTACTAACTATTTTATAATATAAAAGTATTATACTTACTTTAGGAGAAGACTAGATTAAGTAAGTATTACTATTAGCCCTAATACTTAGGGATTATAATTACACTTAGAGAGATCTACTTCTACCTCTCTTATTATTACTAATAACCTTAGAATTAATCTAGGATATAACTATAACTAACCTAGTCTAGCCTAAATAATTAAATAAAGATTTTATTATAAAATATTTATAAAAATAATAATAATATCTAGTTAACCTTTTATTAAGAGAATAGTTATAATATTATTATAATCTAAGAAGTATTATTAAGTAGCCCCTTACTTACCCTTACCTTAGTATTATATTAGTACTTATAAGAAGAGGGGAGGGTAGTTATTTATATATATAAAAAGATTAAGAAATTATTTTAAGAAGTTATAATTAGAAAAGATATATATTATATTAAATTCTTTATAGACTTTTTTATTTTTATAAACTTTTACTTTAAACTTAATACTAACTTATATAAGCTTTTTTATAATATCTTATTAAAAGAAACCCCTTAAGTAATAGTTAAAGACTTTAATCTTTATTACCCCTTCTAAGATCTTTATAATAAAAAATCTATATTTATAAATAATATAATTAAGATATTTATTTATATTAAGATTATACTAGTTATACCCCTAAGGATAATAATATAATTTTATTATAATTATTATATAAATACCTTAGACTTACTTTAGGCTTTACTAGTTTTATAAGGTAGGTATATAACCCTAGACTAAAATCTAGTTAAATTAGATTATATCTTATAATTATTAAAACTCTAAGCTTATTAAGTAAAAAAGAAGAAGTTAATAAAGAAATAAAAGATAATTAATATTAGCCTTATATTAACTAAAGTATTAGCTTAGCTTTTAATTATAACTAAAGCCTTAATAATAACCTTAATAAAGGTAGAAGTAGCTTATAAGAAGTTTATAATAATAATAGAGGATATTATAAGAAAAGCTATTTTTAAGATAAGCCTTACTTAAGTCTAAAAGCTAGAGTAATAAAACTAGATAACTAGTTAAGTAGTTATTATAATAAAGAGATTATAAAAAAAAGCTTAAAGATTATTATTAAATTACACTAACTAGGCTTATATATACCTATCTAGTCCTACTATCTTTATAAATAAAAGAAAAACTAGACTCCCTAGAGGAAAACTCTTACTTCTCTATCTAACTCTAGTTATATATTAATTCTTAGTAAGGGCTAATAAGGCCCCTCTTCCTAATTATTTTTATTTTACCCCCCTTAAGGGGGGAGGTATCTCCTTTACTAGGCCTTAGCTCCTCCTTATCTATTTTATACCTACTCTATACCTATCTTATCCTAGATCTACCTTAAGTCTAATATTTATATAGATTAGTTTTTATTAGTTATAAACCTACTTTATTATTTTTTTACTCTTAACTAAGTAATTAAGTATATAAAGTATATCTCTTTAATCCCTTAGTAATATTATAGTAAGGGTATAATACTAGCTATAGTCTTAGCTTATAAGTTTATATTAAAGAAGTATATAATAAATATCTTTTACTTTATATTTATACTAATATATCTTTATATTATATTTAAGTACTTATTACTTATAAAAGAAAGTATTTAGTTTAATCTTTCTTATTTATAATTATATTATAATAAAGCTAATATATTATAATAAGTAAAAGAGTAAGGTTACCTTAGCCTTATATTTAACTTATAAAGGCTTATAAACTAAAAATAAGGTAAGTTACCTTACTTATCTTTAGCTTTTAGTTTCCTTATACTCCTACTTTACTCTTTATATCTAATTAGCCTAAGTCTTAAGTATATACTAGTCCCCCTCTAATATCCTCTTATTTATCTTTAGTAAGTTCTAATATAGGTCTTTTATTAATAGTAAGATTTATTTATTATTACTTTAGTAAAGTAAGATTAAGGATAATACCTATATAATAGTATATTAGAGCTAGGCTATAGCCTTATTAGCTTTTTATTAGTTAAGGGTTTTATTTTTTTATATTATTAAGTAAATATCTACTAATAGTATACTAAGCTTTATCTTTATATAGTAAGTAAGGGTAGCCTTAAAGGCTTCTCTAATTACCCTTAAGCACCTTACCTATAACTCTTAAAAAGGCCTAATTAGGCCTTATATAAGGCTAGTTATAAGGTTATATTATATTATTACTTTAAATAATATAATTAAATAAATTCTTTAAAGATAAATATCCTTTACTTCCTTAACCCTTAAGCCTTATAACTTTCTTATTATTAGTTATAAAGCTCTAAGTATAGACTAGACCTTTCTTAATATAAACTTAACTTACTTCTACTATCTTAACCTTATTAATAATATTACTTTAAGGAGGTATATATTTATTAATAACTCTACTACCTTACCCCTAAGTATAAGAAGGCCTAGATCTAAGGCTTACTTATATTAGAAGTATAGTAGCTTAAACTTTAATATAAAGAAACTTAATTAATAGGTTTTTATTTAGTTTTTATATATAGTCTAGGTATTTTCTAGCTAAGACTTAGTTTTATTATAGTTTTTCTTTATATATAATAGGTTTATATTATCTATAAAGTTAATTATATATAGACCTAAGATTACTTTAAGAGCTTTATATAATAAACTTATAAAGAAGATAAAGAGGATTAAGGATAATAATAAGCCTTATAGGACTTTATACTAGACTACCTTTTCTTTTATTATATTACTATTAATTTAGAGTTAGTTTATTTTCTTATTAAAAAAGGATTAAATAAAGTTAAAGATCTTCTCTAAGTAGCCTAATTAGTAAAGCTTTTAAATAAGTAGTTTATAATTAATATTATTAAAAGCTTTAGTTATATCTAACTAAAGAAGTAATATAGCCTTACCTTAGGCTTAAGCTATATAGACTAGTTTAATAATTATTATAATTACTATTTTTATTAACTTATATCTTTAGTTCTTTATCTAACCCTTAAAGAGGAGTTAGTATATCTTTATTATAGTTATAATATAAGTAATAAAAATCTTCTTAAATAGCTTACTTATTATATTAAAGAGGGTTATTAGTTATTATCCTTTTACTATTTAGAGGTTATTTAGGGTCTTCTTAGGCTTCTAGAGGACTATAATAAAGCTAGCTTAGTATTAGGCTAGGTAGTATTTAAACTATAGTAATATATTAAAAAGCTTTACTAGTATCTTATAAAGGGGGGGGCTTAGGGCCTTAAGAAGCCTATATAAGACTTTATTTAGACCTAGGGTATTCTAGGCTATATAGCCTCTAAGTATATCCTTAACTTTATTTATTATAACTTCTATAAGGATTTCTATTTTATCTTATAAGGGTCTAAGGGTGTCTAGCTTATAGACTAAAGCTATATTATACCTAGGCTTAGGACTAATAGTTACTAGGGCTAGAAAGAACTTTTAGGTTAAAACCTTCGCCTTCTCCTCCCTTAACTATACTAGAGTACTATAGCCTAGGCGGGCTAGCTCTAGGATTATATTAGCTATATATCTTTAAAAGCTTAAAGATTAATAAATAAAGTTAACTAAGAAACTGCTTATAATATAAGAAAAACCTAAGGCTAAGCCTTAGTTAAAGTATAAAAAGCTATTTAAAGAATATACCTTAATTTATTAAGAGATACTTTAGTATTATAAAAGTAATATAAGTAAGTAAAAAGGTTTATTATAAGCTATATAACTAATATAATCCTAGAGTTAGCTTAATTAGATTAAGACTTCTTAGTATAATTAAGAGAAGAAAAGGTAGAGGTATTAGCTTAGAAGTTCTTCTTAGCCCTAATAGCTATTAAGTTTAATAAGACCTTAGATAAGAAGTAAAGTACTCTTACCTATATATAAGATATAACTAATATCTTTATAGTTATAATAATAAATAAAGTTAAAGATATATTAAGAGGTTATATAATATAGAATACCCTAGGCCTAAATAAGGTCTTATATAAACTCCTCAAAGCCTTAGGCTCCTTACTTTATAAGGCGCTAGTAAAGATCTTTAATATATCTTTATAAGCTAGGTATTTCTTAGTATAATACTAGTCTAGTTTTACTATAGTCCTCTAGAAACTAAAGAAGACTTTAAATAACCTCTAAATAATAAGAGAATAATACTTAATAACTTTTTTTAATATAACTAATAAGCTCTTTAAGAAGATTCTTATTACTTATATTATAACTATAATAAAAATATATTAACTTTTACTAAAAAGATAAATAAAAAACTAAAGATAAAGGTTAATAAAAATAATAATTATAATAATAATTAAGCTTATTTATATAATATAAACTTATAATAAAATAATATTACTTTTATAACTAAATATAATTAGCGTTTTTAATAATATTAATTATAAACTATTTATTTAAGAACTCTACTACTTTAGCTACTTAAAATAGATTTTTAATCTCTTCTAGTTTTTCTTTAACCTAGAATAAATTAGTTTTATATTAATAATAGTCTTATAAAAAAAAGAGTAATTAAGTAAGAAGTTCTTTAAGGCTTCTTACTATCTCTTATCTTTTTTATCTTTTTTATAACCTTACTTTATAAAACTTTTAATTTAACTTTAAGCTTATATATAATTAGTTTTATAAATAATATAAACCTATTATATATAAGTAAAGATTATAATAAAACTAAAAGTTAGTTAAAAAATATTTATTATTAAATTATACTAACTAGGCTTATATATACTTATCTAGTCTTATTATCTTTATAAGTAAAAGAAAAACTAAACTCCTTAGAGAAAAACCCTTACTTCTCTATCTAACTCTAGTTATATATTAATTCCTAATAAGAGCTAGTAAGGCCTCTCTTCTTAATTATTTTTATTTTACCCCCCTTAAGGGGGGGTATTCTCTTTATTAGGCCTTAGCTCCTCCTTATCTACTTTATACCTACTCTATACCTATCTTATCCTAGATCTACCTTAGGTTTAATATTTATATAGGTTAGCCTCTATTAGTTATATACTTATTTTATTATTTTCTTACTCTTAATTAAGTAGTTAAGTATATAAAGTATATTTCTTTAGTCTCTTAATAATATTATAATAAGGATATAATACTAACTATAGTTTTAGTTTATAAGTTTATATTAAAGAAGTATATAATAAATATCTTTTATTTTATATTTATATTAATATATTTTTATATTATATTTAAGTACTTATTATTTATAAAAAAAAGTATTTAGCTTAATCTTTTTTATTTATAGTTATATTATAATAAAGCTAATATATTATGATAAGTAAAGAAGTAAGATTATCTTAGCCTTATATTTAGCCTATAAAGGCTTATAGATTAAAAATAAGATAAATTATCTTATTTACCTCTAACTTTTAGTTTTTTTATACTCTTACTTTACTTTTTATATCTAGTTAGCTTAAGCCTTAAGTATATACTAGAGCTAGGCTATAGCCCTATTAGCTTCTTACTAGTTAAGGGTTTTACTTTTTTATATTATTAGGTAAATATCTACTAGTAGTATACTAAGCTTTATCTTTATATAATAAGTAGAGGTAGCCTTAAAAGCTTCTCTAACTACCTTTAAGTACCTTACTTATAACTCTTAAAAGGGCCTAGCTAAGCTTTATATAAGGCTAGTTATAAGGCTATATTATATTATTACTCTAAATAATATAATTAAATAAATTCCTTAAAAATAAATATCTCTTATTTCTTTAACCCTTAAGCCTTATAACTTTTTTATTATTAACTATAAGGCTTAAAGTATAAACTAGACCTTCTTTAATATAAACTTAACTTACTTTTACTATCTTAACTTTATTAATAATATTACTCTAAAAAGATATATATTTATTAATAACTTTACTATTTTACCTTTAAATATAAAAAGGCTTAGATTTAGGGCTTACTTATATTAGAAGTATAATAGCTTAAACTTTAATATAAAAAAACTTAGTTAATAAGTTCTTACCTAGTCTTTATATATAATCTAGGTATTTTCTAACTAAGACTTAGTTTTATTATAATTTTTCTTTATATATAATAAGTTTATATTATTTATAAAGCTAATTATATATAGATTTAAGGCTATCTTAAGGGCTTTATATAATAAGCTTATAAAGAAAATAAAAAGGATTAGGAATAATAATAAGCTTTAAGGGACTTTATATTAAATTACCCTTTCTCTTATTATATTATTATTAATCTAAAGCTAGTTTATTTTCTTATTAAAGAAGGATTAAATAAGGTTAAGGATCTTCTCTAAGTAACCTAACTAATAGAGTTTTTAAATAAGTAGTTTATAATTAATATTATTAAAGGCTTTAGCTATATCTAGCTAAAAGAGTAATATAATTTTATCTTAAGCTTAAGCTATATAGACTAGTTTAATAACTATTATAATTACTATTTTTATTAACTTATATCTTTAGTTTTTTATTTAACCCTTAAGAAGGAGCTAGTATATCTCTAATATAGTTATAATATAAGTAGTAAGAATCTTCTTAAATAGCTTATCTATTATATTAAAGAGGGTTATTAATTACTATCTTCTTATTATCTAGAGATTATTTAGGGTCTTCCTAGGCTTCTAAAGGACTATAGTAGAGCTAGCTTAGTACTAAGCTAGATAGTATCTAGATTATAGTAATATATTAAAGAGCTTTATTAGTATTTTATAAAGGAGGGGGCCTAGGGCCTTTAGGAGCCTATATAGGACCCTATTTAGACCTAGGGCGTTCTAAGCTATATAGTCTTTAAGTATATCTTTAACTTTATCTATTATAACTTTTATAAAGATTTCTATTTTATCTTATAGGGGTCTAAGGGTATTTAGCTTATAGAGTAAGGTTATATTATACTTAGGCTTAGGACTAATAGTTATTAGGGCTAAAAAGAACTTTTAAGTTAAAACCTCTACCTTCTCCTCTTTTAACTATACTAAGGTATTATAGCTTAAATAAGCTAGCTCTAGGATTATATTAACTATATATTTTATTATAAACCTTTTTACTTACTTATATTACTTTTATAATACTAGTATATTACCTAGTAAGTTAAGGTATATCCTCTAGGCTACTTTTTATACCTTAGCTAAAGCTTAAGACTAAGCCTTTTTTATTTTATATATAATCTCCTAGTTTACTTTATTTCCTAATCTCTATACTTACCACTAGGTCCTTTTTATCTTAATAACTACTTAACTAGTTTTTTAGTTTTATTACTCTAGCCTCTTAGTCTAAGGGGGGCCTACTATAAAGATAACCCTAAGGATAATATCTTTTATTACTAGTATAAGCTACTTATATATTATCTTTACCTTTAGGGGTCTTATTATTAGTGGTTTAGTTATAACTAGGAGCTAGGCTATTACCTTAACTAAGGTAAGACTAATATTATTATTAAATTATACTAACTAGGCTTATATATACCTATCTAGTCTTATTATCTTTATAAGTAAGGGTAAAACTAGACCCCCTAAAGGAAAACCCTTACTTCTTTATCTAACTCTAGTTATATATTAATTCCTAGTAAAGGCTAGTAAGGCCTCTCTTCCTAATTATTTTTATTTTACCCCCCTTAGGGGGGGGGGGGGGTATCCCCTTTATTAGGCCTTAGCTCCTCCTTATTTACTTTATACCTACTTTATAACTATTCTACCCTAGATTTACCCTAAGTCTAATATTTATATAGATTAACTATTATTAGTTATATACTTATTTTACTATTTTCTTACTCTTAATTAGGTAATTAAATATATAAAGTATATCTCTTTAGTCTCTTAATAATATTATAATAAAGGTATAATACTAACTATAGTCCTAGCTTATAAGTTTATACTAAAGAAGTATATAATAAATATCCTCTACCTTATATTTATATTAATATATCCTTATATTATATCTAAGTACTTATTACTTATAAAAAAAAGTATTTAGCTTAATCTTTTTTATTTATAATTATATTATAATAAAGCTAATATATTATAATAAATAGAGAAGTAAGGTTACCCTAGCCTTATACCTAGCCTATAGGGGCTTATAGACTAGGAATAAAGTAAGCTATCTTACTTACCTCTAGCTCTTAGTTTCCTTATACTCTTACTTTACTCTCTATATCTAGTTAGCCTAAGCCTTAAGTATATACTAGTCCCCCTCTAGTATCCTCTTACTTATCTTTAATAGGTTCTAATATAGGTCTTTTATTAGTAATAAGATCTATTTACTATTACTTTAGTAAAATAAGACTAAAGATAATACTTATATAATAATATACTAAAGCTAGGCTATAGCCTTATTAGCTTCTTATTAGTTAAGGGTTTTATTTTTTTATATTATTAAATAAATATTTACTAATAATATATTAAGTTTAGTCTTTATATAATAAATAAAGGTAGCCTTAAAGGCTTCTTTAACTACCTATAAGTATTTTACTTATAACTCTTAGAGGGGCCTAACTAGGCCTTATATAAGACTAGTTATAAGGTTATATTATATTATTACTTTAAATAATATAATTAGATAAATTCTTTAAAGGTAAATATCCCTTACTTCTTTAACTCTTAAGCCTTATAACTTTTTTATTATTAGTTATAAGACTTAAAGTATAAACTAGACCTTCTTTAATATAAACTTAACCTACTTCTACTATCTTAACCTTATTAATAATATTACTCTAAGAAGGTATATATTTATTAATAACTCTACTATCTTACTCTTAAGTATAAGGGGGCTTAGATCTAGGGTTTACTTATATTAGAAATATAATAATTTAAACTTTAATATAAAGAAACTTAGTTAATAGGTTTTTACTTAATCTTTATATATAATCTAGGTATTTTCTAGCTAAGACTTAGTTTTATTATAATTTTTCTTTATATATAATAAGTTTATATTATTTATAAAACTAATTATATATAGACCTAAGGCTAATTTAAAAGCTTTATATAGTAAGTTTATAAAGAAGATAAAGAGGATTAGGGATAATAATAAGCCTTAAGAGACTTTATACTAGATTACTTTTTCTCTTATTATATTACTATTAATCTAGAGCTAGTTTATTTTCTTATTAAAGAAAGATTAAATAAGGTTAAGGATCTTCTCTAGATAGCCTAACTAATAGAGCTTTTAAATAAGTAATCTATAGTTAATATTATTAAAGACTCTAGTTATATCTAGCTAAAGGAATAATATAGCTTTATCTTAGGCTTAAGCTATATAAACTAGTTTAATAACTATTATAATTACTATTTCTATTAACTTATACCTTTAGTTCTTTATCTAACCCTTAAGAAAGAGCTAATATATCTTTATTATAATTATAATATAAGTAATAAGAATCTTCTTAAATAACTTACTTATTATATTAAAGAGGGTTATTAGTTACTATCCTCTTACTATTTAGAGGTTATTTAGGGTCTTCTTAGGCTTCTAGAAGACTATAGTAAAGCTAGCTTAGTACTAGGCTAGATAATATCTAGACTATAGTAATATATTAAAAAGCTTTATTAGTATCTTATAAAAAGGGGGGCTTAGGGCCTTTAGGAGCCTATATAAGACCCTATTTAGACCTAGGGTATTCTAAGCTATATAGCCTCTAAGTATATCTTTAACCTTATTTATTATAATTTTTATAAAGATTTCTATTTTATTTTATAAGGGTCTAAGGGTATCTAGCTTATAAACTAGAGTTATATTATACCTAGGCTTAGGATTAATAGTTACTAGGGCTAAAAAGAACTTTTAGGCTAAAACCTCTACCTTCTCCTCTTTTAATTATACTAAAGTATTATAACCTAAGTAAACTAACTCTAAGATTATATTAGCTATATATTGTGATAGACAGGGAGAACCACCAGAAAACCCACAGCAATAGGGTGCCACACACAAGCGCTTCTATAGTTCATAATGCAATAAAAGGTTATCGTCCCTCTAAGGGTTAGTGTGTGCATATAAAACGATTAAAGTAGGCCTAATCAGGAGTATTAAATTATCGGAAATATAAAAATCGTAAAAGAGAAAGATATAGTCACATCTAGCTCGAACGCAGAAAAGTCACTATAGGAAGTAACACATAGTTAATAATTAAAAGAACACCTAAATGGGGTCCTAATTATAAGGTTAATATTAGAAATAAAATGTAAAAAAGGCGAAAAAGTTATTTTTATTATTTTTAGGGGAGGTACACTCTTTTATTAGTAGTGCCTATTACACAGCGTACTATGGGGACTATTTCAGACCTAACATAATATCTTATTATAAACCTTTTTATTTACTTATATTATTTTTATAATACTAGTATATTATATAATAAGTTAAGGTATATCCTTTAGGCTACTTTTTATACCTTAGCTAAGGCCTAAGATTAGTCCTTTTTTATTTTATATATAACCTCTTAATCTACTTTATTTTTTAACCTCTATATCTACCTCTAGGTCCTCTTTATCTTAGTAATTACTTAGCTAGTTTTTTAGTTTTACTACTCTTACCTCCTAGTCTAAGAGAGGCCTATTATAAAAATAGCCCTAAAGATAATATCTTCTATTATTAATATAAACTACTTATATATTATCTTTATCTTTAAGAGTCTTATTATTAGTAGTTTAGTTATAACTAAGAGCTAGGCTATTACTTTAATTAAGGTAAGACTAATATTAATCTTTTTTTATTTTTTTATTAACTTATTTCCCTCTAACTTATAAGCCTAAAGCTCTAATAACTATAAGATATAATTAGACCTAGCTAGATTCTAGTCTAGTATTATATATTTACTTTTTAATACTAAGAAGATTTAGAGAAGGTCTAAGGTACTTATATAGTAATTATAATAATACTATATTATTATCCCTAAGGGTATAACTAATATAGTTTTAATATAAGTAAAGGCTTTAATTATATTATCTATAAATAAAGACTTTTTATTATAGAGGTCTTAAGAGGGGTAATAAAGGTTAAAGTCCTTTACTACTATATATAAGATCTCCCCTTTTAATAGGATTCTACTTAGGAGTCTATATAGGTCTATATTTAACTTAGAGTAAATACTTATAAAGATAAGGGGGTTATTAAGGAATTTAATATAATATATATTCTTTCTAACTATTACTTCTTATAATACTTTATTAACCCTTTTATAGATATAAGTTATTACTTACCCCCCCCCCTTATAGGCGTTAATATAGAGCTAAGGAGGGGGTAGGTAAGGGGCTACTTAATAATACCTTTTAGATTATAATAATATTTAAGCTATCCTCTTAATAAAGGGCTAGCTAGATATTATTATTATTTTTATAAATACTTTATAAAAAAATCCTTATTTAATTATCTAGGCTAAACTAGTTTACTTATAATTATATCTTAAGTTAATTCTAAAACTATTAGTAATAATAAAAGTAATAAAAGTAATAATTTACCTTATAATTAGATTATAAGTACTAAGGCTAATAATAATACTTAATATAATTAGTCTTTACTTATAATAAGTATAAGGGTTTTATATTATAAAATCTTAACTAATAACTCTAGGTTTATAGACTTTATTCTAAGGTTAATAAAGTTAAAATTTAATATATTAGTTTATATTAAGAAAGGCCTTTAGATTAGGGCTAAAGAAGAAGGACCTAAGGGCTACCCTTTTAAATACTATATACTCCTAGCTCTCTTTAGAGGTAATAATACCCTTAGGGACCTTAGGTATCTTTCTTCCTTAAGGTAGTAACTCTTAAACTCTATTAGTTAGAAGTGATATACCTCCTAGATATAGCCCTAGTACTACCTTATAATAAGGTAGTCTTAGGATTATACTAAGTAGTTATTTTTATAATTAAGATATTATTCTTTCTTATTACCTTTTTTTATTAAATATAACTTAGACCTAATATAAGTCTAGTAAATATACTAGTTATATTATTTTTTATTTTAGTAGAATTTACTTATATAGTTATATTAGTAATACCTAAAGTACTATAAAGGCTAGATTATATTTAAAAAGGGCTTATATTAGAAGACCTAGGAGTTAAAAAAGACCCCTTATTTATAGAGGTAGTTTATTATCTTAATATTATATATTTTAATAATAAAAAAGGCTTATATCTTAGACTTAAGTTAAAGATAATATATCTTTATAGTAATAATATTTACTTTATTAAAGGCTAAGAGTATTATTATAAGGTTTATAATATCTTATAAGATCTTATTAAGTAATATTACTTTAACTACTATAGTATATACTTATTAGGAGAGGGTTACCTTTAGGCTAAATATAATCTTTATCTAAAGCTTATTCTTTATATATTCTTTTACTTCTTAATAGAAGGTTAAGACTATATCCCTAGAGGGGAGGTAATATACTACTATTATAATATTAGCTTAAATAGCCTTATTAACTACTATAATAATCTCTTATAAAAAATAGCTTTTAATTTCTTATATATATCTTCTAATATTAATAACTAATTCTCTTTTATATCTAATAAGAACTAGTTTAGCCCTAAGGCTAGCCTAGTCCTAAGCTATTACTATTATAATATATAATTATAAGCCTATTAGAAGCTAGGGTTAGCTAATACTCTAGCTCTTCTTAAGTATTTATATAATTATCTTTTTTATAATAGCCTAGACTACTTCTTAAGTAATTAGGGTATTAGTCCCCCTTAGGGTTACTCTAGCCTTATTTTAGGCCTTAGTCTACTTATATTTAGTTTATATTTCCTTTACCTTATCTTTAAATTTATCTTTAATTAAAAAGAGAAGCTTATTAATTAGTTCTCTCTTTAATTTTAGTCTTACTTAAGTTATTACTACCTTAGGCTTATTATAGTACTTATTAGTTATAAGGGTATATTAGGATATATCCTTAGTAATAAACTATTTACCTTAATTACTTCTAATATAGTAGCTTTATATTAATATTATTTAGGGGTAAAATTAGGTGTTTTTTAATATTTAATAAGTTATTTTTTAATTTTATTACTAGGTTAGGCTTAATATAATTATATACTATTTTCTACTTATAAAGTTATATAACTAAACTATAAGACTAATATTAATCTTTCTTTATTTCTTTATTAGTTTATTTCCCTTTAACTTATAAGCTTAAAGCTTTAATAATTATAAGATATAATTAGACTTAGCTAGATTCTAGTTTAATATTATATATTTACTTTTTAGTATTAAGGAGGCCTAGAGGAGGTCTAAGGTACTTAGATAATAATTATAGTAATACTATATTATTATCCCTAAGGGTATTATAATAAATAGGGAGAACCACTAGAAAACCTATAGTAATAAGGTACTATATATAAGAGCTTCTATAGTCTATAATATAATAAAAGATTATTATCCCTCTAAGGGTTAGTATATATATATAAAATAATTAAAGTTAGTTTAATAAGGAGTATTAAATTATTAGAAATATAAAAATTATTAAGGAGAAAAATATAGTTATATCTAGCTTAAATATAAAAAAGTTATTATAAGAAGTAATATATAGTTAATAACTAAAAGAATACCTAAATAAGGTCTTAATTATAAGGTTAATATTAGAAATAAAATATAAAAAAGGTAAAAAAGTTATTTTTATTATTTTTAAGGGAGGTATACTTTTTTATTAGTAGTACTTATTATATAGTATACTATAAGGACTATTTTAGACCTAATATAACCCTCCTTATATAGTAATAAAAAATAAATAGCTATATAATAATAATATAATTAAGATAAAAAAAAAGAAAAAATAAGATAAAAAGAAAGGAGGCTATAATAAGAAGAAGAACCTAAACCTATATAATAAGACTTAGATAATATAAATAAACCGTAGTATATACTAAGATAAAATAACTAGCTCTTAACTCTAAATAAAAGAAGATATTCTTCTAGATCCCTTTTTACTATAAACACTAAAAAATATACTATTACTCTAGACTTATTTTTTCTTAAGCTTAGTACTATTAGCCTTTTCCTCCTTCTAAGTAGCCTTTTTTACCTTCTCTTTAGCCGCTTTTTTCTTTTCTTCCTTAGTAGCCTTCTTTAATCTTATTACTCTCCTTATAGCCTTTTTACTAATAATCTCCTTTACCTTCTTAAGATCCTCTTCTTTAATCCTAGTATAAGTATTAATTTATTTTTACTTACTAGTAGTAAGCTATAAGCTTATAATATAATATTTATTAATAGTATTATAAACTCTCTACTAAGTACTAGCTTTAATTAACCTATTTAAGATAAAAAGAATAATTATATTAGTAAGAGTCTTAAGATAGGTAGTAAAAGTAAAAGTAATAGCTAAAATTATACTAATTATTAGCTATAATATACTTACTTTAGTAGTATTATTTTTACCTATAGTTATATAAGCCTTATTAAAAATAGTAGTCTTCTTATTTCTTAGATACTTAATAGAGACTAGGTAATAGATTAATAAAGTATATAAGCTTTAGGTAGTAATACCTTTAGGCTTATTAGTAGATTCTTAATCTAGTAAGGTATCTTTTATATTCCCTTTAATCTACTACTTAATATTCTTATATACTTCTTTTAGATTTAAACCTTATTAGTCTTTTTTAATAATATTATTAAAACTATTAATAGCTTATTTAATAATAATAATAAACTTTATAGATATTTTTACCTTAACTTTAACTATTTCTTTTTTTATTTATCTTAGTATATTACTTTACTAATTAATCTTTTACTAAGAGGCTATAAAGTATCTTAAGCTCTAAGAGTAAAATAAACTAACTATTAAAGGAGATTATTATATAAAAATAAGTTATCTTTATATAAGGGATTTAGTATTTAGAACTCTTTTAAGCTTTAGACTAGGAGGTCTTATATTAGGTAAAGAAGTAATTAAAGTCTTATTAAGGGCTTTATTAGCTATTTATATAAGGTTTAATAGTATAAAACTAGATTACTTTTTAGAAATTTTTAAAGGAGATAATATAAGATTTTTATTAGGTATAAGTCTTAACTAAGAAGTAATATTCTTAGGCTTTCCCTAAAGAGAGCTATTAAATATAGAAATTCTTATATTAAGAGTAATAAGAGTCTATAAGTAAAGCCTTTTAAGAGTAGGTATTTCCTCTCTCTTTTCTTACTTAGGAGTATCTTATAAAAAGAGATTATTATCTTTATTAGGCCCTTTTTAATCTTCTTATAACTCTTCTTAACTATTTTAAAGCTTTTTATTTTCTTTTTTAAAGATATCTTCTAATTTTTCTAGCTCTTCTTAAGGTTACTAAGGAGTAAATCTATAAATAAATTTAGTTTTACCTTTTACTATTTAATTTTAAGATAATATTATACTTACCTCTAGTAAATATATAAATATAAAGTCCTCTAAAGGTTTATCTTTTAAAGTATTAGTAAAGATATTAAATTAGTTATAAGGTTTATTAGTTAAGAAGAGAAAATATTAATTCTTTAATATAAGCTAATTAAACTTATAAAGGACTAGGCTATTAAGTATTATTTATAATAAGTACTTAATTAAGTTTAGACTAATAATAAAGTAAATATTAAGCTTTAAAGGCTTTAATCTAAGATAGGCTTATTATATCCTAAGCTTATTTACTAGTATATTATATATAATCTCTTTTTAAAGATTAATATAAGTAGCCTTTAAACTATAAAAAGAGCCTTAGTCTAGCTAAAGAAGATCTAAAAAGGCCTTTATTATTAGGAATAAAGCCTACTAACTATTAATAAAAAATACCTTTATATTACTTTTTATCTTCTTATTAAAATCTCCTTTAAGTAGCTAGTATAGAGAAATACTAGAGTAGCCTTATAGTAGTAGTATAGTATTAAAGATCACTAGGTAGTTATAAGACTAATTATCTTACTATTCTAAAATAAGAGGATATACTAGTATAAAAGAAAATAAGAAATATATATTATTAAGCTATTACTTAAAGGTAAGTATAATAACTTTTACTCTTACTAGATAGTCTCTTAAGAATATATTAAGAAACTAGAGGATAATAGCCTTTTTATTAAATACTATTACTATCTAGTATTTTCTATTATAAAGACTTATTAAAGTAGAGAAATTAATTAAGAATACCTAAAATTAATATCTAAGTATTCCTTTTATCTTTATTATATTTTTACTTAAGAAATAAGAGAATAAGACTTTATACTATATAAATTCCTAGCTAGGCTTAATATTATTATATACTTTATCTATCTTATAAATCTTTAGATAAAAGAAGTCTTAAATAATAAACTTATTACTAATAATAGTAGTAATATTACTAAGTCCTTAAATAATAATCTTTAAAGCACTTAGTAATTTAATACCTTCTACCTAATTCTCTTTTATTAGAATACTATAAAGTTAAAAACACCTAGAGATATACTATAACTAGTTAGCTAATAAAATATTAAGAAAATTTTTAAGAAGTCTAAATCTTTCCTAAATTTCTTACTTAAGGACTTCTTAATTTATCTTATTATTTAAGATAAGCCTAAACTCTAGCTAGTTATTTTATAAGTAGAAAATAAGAGGTATATATAAGTAACTCTTAGATATAAAAGCCTTAATATACTACCTTTCCTTTAGGAAATAATAGCTTAGATCTTTTTTTCTTCTTTTTATAAAGACTATAATAACTTAATTTATTTTTAATAAAAACTCCTTCTAAATACCTTTTTAATAAAACGCCTTTTTAAATAATATATAAAGGAAAATAGTAATAGTATTATAAAAAATAATAAAATAAAGAAAATAATAAAAAATAAAATAAAAGACTAAGGTAATACTTATACTTTTTTAAGAGTATAATAATAGAAGAATAAAAAAGAAACTTAATGGTATATAAAGGCCTTTCTTTTCTAGGCTTTAACTAGTAAAGATAATTATAATTAAGACCTTAAGGAAGATAATTAAGATAAAAGAGGGAAAAAGAGAAGAAAAATATAAAGTAAGGAAAAATTATATATTAATATAAATACTATAATCACTAAATTAATAATAAATAGCTACTTACTAGAATTATTAATCTATAGTAGTTATACTAGTTATATTAGTTAGTAGTATATTATTATAAATAAGTTATTATTCTTTTATAATATATAATTTTCTTTTTTTTAGAAGCTTAATTACTCTCTTATTAATAAAAGCCTCCCCTCTTTCTTTTACTTTTTTTCTCTTCTTTATTATTATCTTAGTTAGTATATTATTATTACTTACCTTTTCTCTTATCCTCCTAGCTTTATCTATTATTATCTTATCTTAAGCTTTAAGTATAATATACTCTTATACTCTCTTTTATTATAATAGTAAAGTAAGATCTCTTAGATATTCTCTTATTTTTCTTAGAAGAACTATCCTCTTCTTTCTTTAAAAGATATTACTCCCTAATATATACTAATAAGTCTTTATACCTAGAAGTTAGTAAAAAATAGATTTAGTAAGTAAATAACTTTTACTTCTATTCTTCCTCTTATTTAATTAGTAATCTAGGCTATAAATACCTTTATTATTTTCCTTCTTAATAATAAAGGTTATAATACTTATAAGTTCTCTCTTTACTTTAAAGTTACCTTTAATCTAATAATAATAAAAAATCTAAAACTTATAATATAATTTTAACTAGATTTTAACTCTTATAATACTATTCTATAGGCTATAATTAAAGAATATATCTACCCTTCTAAAATATAAAGTATTTATATCTTAGTAAAAGTTAATATAATTCTTAGTCTTATCTTTAATACTATATTAAGTTATATAGATAAGATTAAAGTATTTTTAATTTAGATATATAGATAATATAATCCTTATTTTTACTCTTATTATACCTTAACCTTTATATCTAATATCTCCTAGTTCAACTACTATATTATATATCTCTTCTAGGATTATATTTCTCTTAATAATATACTTAGTAGTACTTATAATAACTATATCTAATAGACTATAAGTAATAGCTATAAGTAATATATCTTCTTATATTATTAAGTACTTCTTATTACTATACTAGATAAGGAATACTCCTTTTATAATAATAAAGCTTTAAGTAGCTTTATCTATACCCTCTATCTTACTTAACTTAATTAGGAGTTTATACCTTATATCTACTACTAGTTATTCTTAGAGGCTAATAAAAAAATAATAGAAGATATTATCTAGTAGTAGATAGCTCTTCTTTTTAATAGGCCTAGTAAGGCTTTAAAGGCTCTAAAAAATACCTAAGCTTTTAAATATTAAAATAAAATAATTTTTTTTTACTTAATCTAGATATTATAATACCTAGATAGAAATTTAGATACTTTAGTTATCTTTTTAGTCCTATTACTATTCTCCTTATAAGTTTTTAATAATAGCTAGAAAGTTATAGTTTAAATAGTAGCTTTATACTAATCTATATCTTCTTTTTATATTATAGATACCTTAATAACTAACCCTCTTTACTTAAAACTAGGTTTTAAGGGTCTTTATTATAGTTACTAGTATTTTATTAGCTCCTAATTATCCTTTTTATATTCCTCTTCTTTTAATATAAAGATACTCCCTTTATCTTTACTATTAGATTTTCTTTCTTTATTTAACTCTTTATCCTTAACTTTATAATATTATTAACTTTTTTTATCTTTTTTAAACTCCTTTAGCTAATTAATAATATATATACTAAATAATTTAATTTTATCTAAGGTAATAAGATAATAAGCTCTTATCTTATTATCTCTCTTACTTACCTTATAAAAGCCTTATTATTATATTCTAACCTTTACTTTATAAGAAAGATTATTATTCTTTATATTATTATAAGTTAGAACTAATACTTTAGGGCTTATAAGGTCTCTTTATATTTAAAACTTATTTTATTTATTAGTTCTTTTTACTAGCTTTTTTTAAAATACTAAAACTCTCTTTCTTATAAACTTAATATTATCTTAATACTTTAATAGAACTCTAACCCTTATAATAAATAAAAAAGACTAGTTATATATATTATCTTAGTCTATAAGCCTCTAGGTTAAGACTACTATTTTAATTAGTAATATTAAATACCTATTAAAAAGTAGCTAGTATAGAGAGTGTTTATAAGAGGTCCTTAGAGAAGTTTAATTAATAAGTAAAATAGTATTAAGTAGGTATTACTAGGCTATTATATTAGGCCTAATTATCTTAGTAATAGCTAAAATAATATTATAATACCTTATTTTTATAATTTTATTTACCTAGGGATTATACTTTAAGATAATTATATACTTATAGCTTTAATCTTTTAGTATTTTTAGAAATTCTCTTTTAAACTCTAGACCTCTATTAATAATAACTTTTATAAAAACTCTATATTTACTAATTAACCTTCTAATAAATTTTAATATAATAATAAAGTTATATCTTTTAATAGCTATAGCCTTAACCTAGCTTATAAGATTATACCTAGCCTCTATAAAAAACTTAAACCCTTAATTATTAGGTATATATTATAAATTAAAGTATACCTTTTCTATTAGCTTTATAGGTTCTATATATAAAGTACTCTCTTTCTTTTATATAATAGCTTATTTCTAATATATTTTATAGGCTTAGACTATAGTCTATATATCCTTATCTATATTTAGCTAGAAATATTAGTCCTTTAGCTACTTACTAGAGATCTTAAATCCTTTATACCTAAATAACCTATAAGCTTCCCTAATAAGTATCTTTTTAATATTAAGATTATTTATAACTAATAATAGGTCTAGCCTCTTATTAATCTTTTAGTATAAACACTTATTATAAAGAATATACCTATTTATATTTACCCTAAAATATCTCCTAGTATTCTTATCTAATCTATTAAAGCACTAAGAAGTAATAAGGAATTTCACTATTATATAGCTTTTATTATTATATCTTTTCTTAAGGAGTAAGGTATTATAATATACTTAGTTTTATACTAAATTAATAAATTCTTCTAAATCCTCTTTATACTTAGCTTCTAAGATATTAAATAGCCTAGGTAGCTTATATAATAATATATCTATAATTAAATTCTTCTCCCTTAGTATATATATTACTATAAAGTTAAAAAGCTTAATATAGCTTAGCTATCTTATAATTAATACTTTAGTTATATTATTAATACTCTTATTAATCTATTACTTTAAGATTAATATATTTATTTTTAAGATAAAATATATATTATAAATATATCTTTATAGTTAATATATTATATATAATAAACTATAATACTTATACTTTATTTAATTATATTTTAACTTAATTAAGCTCTAGATATTATTCTTAAACCTTACTAGCTATCTCCTCCCCTTAACCTCTTATATTAAAACTACTCTTTATCTAGTTAGTAAAGAATCTACTTAGAGGATAATTAGTCTTATACCTTTTTTATAACTTAAGGTAACTAAGATTAAAGTAATAGTAAGTACCTTCTTTATTATCTTTATTACCCCCTTTTACTTTTTTCTTTATATAAAAATAATATTTTTCTTTAGAAGCTTAGTTAAAGGTATTATAATATTTATATAGTTATTAATTATTAGTTTATAACCTACTATTATATCTAAAAAACTATAAATATCTTTAAGGTTATAGTATTTTTTTTACTTTTAAATCTTTAATACTTTATATTTAATAAGGCTTTAACTAAAAGTTTTATATATAAACCTTATAATTATTAGTCTCTTCTAATACTACTAACTCTTTTTTTTAGAGATTATATAATTAATAAGCTTAATATTAACTAATACTTTATTAAGGTTTTAGATATACTTAGTAATATATTACTTAATCTCTAGTAAGGCCTCTTTATTATTATATATACTTATAAATCCTTATATAATAATATTATCTAGGTATAAATAATATATCTCTAGTATAAGCTCTATTAGTATTCTTATTATAATATATATAAATTAAGTAACTAAATTAGTTATATTCTATAGGAGAGTATATATTCTAAGTAACCTAATTAGGCTAGTAAATATTATTAAATCCTAGCTCTTAAGTACTAATAATACCTAATTATAACCTAAAAAGAAGTCTAATAATAATAAGATTTTATATATAATAAAATCTTCTATAATCTCTTTATAGATTAAAGAAATATTAATATTATAGACTAATATAATATTAATTTAGCTTTTATAATAACTTTATAAGTAAGAAACGGTATATAACTATATTAAGCCTAACCTAATAATAAAATTAAAAAATAACTTATTAGATATTAAAAAGCACCTAATTCTACCCCTAGATAATATTAGTATAGAGCTACTATATTAGGAGTAATTAGGGTAGATAGATTACTACTAAGGACGCGTCCTAATATACTCTTATAACTAATAAATGCTATAATAAGCTTAAGGTAGTAGTAACCTAAGTAAGACTAAGATTAGAGAGAGAACTAATTAATAAGCTCTTCTTCCTAATTAAGAATAAATTTAAAGATAAGGTAAAGGAGATATAAACTAAGTATAAGTAAACTAAGGCCTAAAATAAAGCTAGAGTAGCCCTAAAGGGGACTAATACCCTAATTACTTAAGAGGTAGTCTAGGTTATTATAAAAGAGATAGTTATATAGATACTTAAGAAGAACTAGAGTATTAGCTAACCCTAACTTTTAACTAGCTTATAATTATATACTATAGTAGTAATAGCTTAGGATTAGGCTAGCCTTAGGGCTAAACTAGTTCTTACTAGATATAAAAAAGAACTAGTTATTAATATTAGAGGATATATATAGGAAATTAAAAGCTACTCCTTATAAGAGATTATTATAGTAGTTAATAAAGCTATTAGGGCTAATATTATAATAATAATACGCTACCTCCCCTCTAGGGATATAGTCCTAACCTTCTATTAGGAGGTAAAAAAATATATAAAGGATAAGCTTTAGGTAAAGGTTATATTTAGCCTAAAAGCGACTCTCTCCTAGTAAGTATATACTATAGTAGTTAAAGTAGTTTTACTTAAGGAAATCTTATAAGATACTACTAACCTTATAATAATACTCTTAGTCTTTAATAAAGTAAATATTATTATTATAAAAGTATATTATCTTTAATTTAAGTCTAGAATATAAGCCTCTCTTATTATTAGAATATATAATACTAAGATAGTAAATTACCTTTATAAGTAAGAGGTCTTTTTTAACTCCTAGGTCTTCTAATATAAGCCCTTTTTAGATATAGTCTAGCCTATATAGTACTTTAGGTATTACTAGTATAGCTATATAAGTAGATTTTACTAAAATAAAGAGTATTATAGTTAGTATACTTACTAGACTTATACTAGGTCTAAGCTATACTTAATAAAGAAGGATAATAAGAAAGAATAATATCTTAATTATAAAGGTAACTACCTAGTATAGTCTTAAGACTACCTTATTATAAGGTAATACTAAGGCTATACCTAGGAGGTATACTACTTCTAACTAATAGAGTTTAAGAGCTACTACCCTAAGGAAGAAAAATACCTAAGGTCCCTAAGGGTGTTATTACCCCTAAAGAGAGCTAGGAGCGTATAGTGTCTAAGAGGGTAGCCCTTAGGTCCCTCCTCCTTAGCCCTAATTTAAAGACCTTTCCTAGTATAGACTAATATACTAAACTTTAACTTTACTAACCTTAAAATAAGATTTATAAGCCTAAGGTTACTAGTTAGGATTTTATAATATAAAACCCCTATACTTATTATAAATAAAGACTAGTTATACTAAGTACTATTATTAGCCTTAATACTTATAGTCTAGTTATAAAGTAAATTATTACTCTTATTACTTTTACTATTACTAATAGTCTTAGAACTAACTAAGGATATAGTTATAATTAAACTAGCTTAGCTTAAATAACTAAATAAGGATTCTCTTATAAAATATTTATAAAAATAATAGTAATATTTAGCTAGCCCTTTATTAAGAGGATAGCCTAGATATTATTATAATCTAAGAGGTATTACTAAGTAGCCCCCTACCTACCCTCTCCTTAGCTTTATATTAGCACTTATAAGGGGGGGGTAGGTAATAACTTATATCTATAAGAGGGTTAATAAAGTATTATAAGAAGTAATAGTTAGAAGGGATATATATTATATTAAATTCCTTAATAACCCCCTTATCCTTATAAGTATTTACTCTAAACTAGGTATAGACCTATACTAACTCTTAAGTAGAATTTTATTAGAAGGGGAGATCCTATATATAGTAGTAAAGGACTTTAACCTCTACCACCCCTTATAAGACCTTTATAGTAAAAAGTCCTTATTTATAGATAATATAATTAAAGCCCTTACCTATATTAGAACTATATTAGTTATACCCCTAGGGATAATAATATAGTATTATTATAATTATTATATAAGCACCTTAGACCTTCTCTAGGCCTCCCTAGTACTAAGAGGTAGATATATAATACTAGACTAGAATCTAGCTAGGTCTAATTATATCTTATAGTTATTAAAGCTCTAGGCTTATAAGTTAAAGAGAAAAAAGCTAATAAAGAAATAAAAAAAGATTAATATTAGTCTTACCTTAACTAAGGTAATAACCTAGCTCTTAGCTATAACTAAGCTACTAATAATAAAACCCTTAGAGGTAGAGGTAGTATATAAGTAGCTTATACTAGTAATAGAAGATATTATCCTTAGGGCTATCCTTATAGTAGGCCCCCTTTAGATTAGGAGGCTAGAGTGGTAGAACTAAAAGACTAACTAGGTAGTTACTAAGATAAAGAGGACCTAAAGGTAGGTATAGAGGTTAGGAAATAAAGTAGACTAGGAGATTATATATAAAATAAAAAAGGCCTAGTCTTAGGCCTTAGCTAAGGCGTAGAAGGTAGCCTAGAGGATATACCTTAACTTACTAGGTAATATACTAGTGTTATAGAAGTAATATAGGTAGGTAAAGAGGTTTATAATAGGATATATAGCTAATATAATCCTAGAGCTAGCCTGCTTAGGCTATAGTACCCTAGTATAGTTAAGGGAGGAGAAGGTAGAGGTCTTAGCCTAAAAGTTCTTTCTAGCCCTAGTGACTATTAGTCCTAATCCTAAGCCTAGGCGTAATATAGCCCTAGTCTATAAGCTAGACGCCCCTAGAACCCTATAGGATAAAATAGAAATCCTTATAGAAGTTATAATAGATAAAGTTAAGGATATACTTAGAGGCTATATAGCCTAGAACGCTCTAGGTCTAGATAGGGTCCTATATAGGCTCTTAAGGGCCCTAGGCCCCCCCCTATATAAGACACTAGTAAAGCTTTTTAATATATTACTATAGTCTAAACACTATCTAGCCTAGTACTAAGCTAGCTTTACTATAGTCTTCTAGAAGCCTAGGAAGACCTTAGATAACCTTTAGATAATAAGAAGATAGTAGCTAATAACCCTCCTTAATATAATAGGTAAGCTATTTAAGAAGATTCTTATTACCTATATTATAACTATAATAAAGATATACTAGCTCCTTCTTAAGGGTTAGATAAGGAACTAAAGGTATAGGTTAATAAAAATAGTAATTATAATAATTATTAAGCTAGTCTATATAGCTTAGGCCTAAGGTAAGGCTATATTACTCCTCTAGCTAGATATAGCTAGAGTCTTTAATAATATTAACTATAGACTACTTATTTAAAAGCTCTACTAGTTAGGTTACTTAGAGAAGATCTTTAACCTTATCTAATCCTTCTTTAATAAGAAAATAAACTAGCTCTAAATTAATAGTAATATAATAAGAGAAAGAGTAGTCTAGTATAAAGTCCCTTAAGGCTTACTACTATCCCTAATCCTCTTTATCTTATTTATAAGCTTACTATATAAAGCCCTTAGGGTAGCCTTAGGTCTATATATAATTAGCTTTATAGATAATATAAACTTACTATATATAAAGAAGAACTATAATAAAATAAAGTCTTAGCTAGAAAATACTTAGGCTATATATAAAGACTAGGTAAGAACCTATTAACTAAGTTTCTTTATACTAAAGTTTAAGTTACTATACTTCTAATATAAATAAGCCTTAAATCTAAGCCTCCTTATACTTAGAGGTAAGGTAGTAAAGTTATTAATAAATATATACTTTCTTAAAGTAATATTATTAGTAGGGTTAAGATAATAAAAGTAAGTTAAGTCTATATTAGAGAAGGTCTAGTCTATACTTTAAGCCTTATAACTAATAGTAAGAAAGTTATAAAGCTTAAGGGTTAAGGAAGTAAGAGATATTTACCTCTAGGGAATTTATCTAATTATATTATTTAGAGTAATAATATAATATAACCTTATAACTAGCTTTATATAAGGCCTAGCTAGGCCTCTCTAAGAGTTATAAGTAAGGTGCCTAAGGGTAGTTAGAGGAGCTTTTAAGGCTACCCTTACTTATTATATAGAGATAAAGCTTAGTATACTACTAATAAATATCTACCTAATAATATAAAAAAGTAGAACCCTTAACTAGTAAGAAGCTAATAAGGCTATAGCCTAGCTTTAGTATACTACTATATAGGTGTTATCTCTAGTCCTACTTTACTAGAGTAGTAGAAGATAGGTCTTATTACTAATAAAAGACCTTTACTAAAGCTTATTAAAGATAAATAAGGGGGTACTAGAGGGGGACTAGCGTGTACTTAAGGCTTAAGCTAACTAAATATAAAAAGTAAAGTAGGAGTATAAAGAGACTAAGAGCTAGAGGTAAGTAAGATAGTTTACCTTATTCTTAGTCTATAAGCCCTTATAGGCTAAATATAGGGCTAGGGTAACTTTACTCCTCTACTTACTAAGATATATTAGCTTTATTATAATATAACTATAAATAAAAAAGATTAAACTAAACACTTTCTTTTATAAGTAATAAGTACTTAGATATAATATAAAGATATATTAGTATAAATATAAGGTAGAGAATATCTACTATATACTTTTCTAATATAAACTTATAGGCTAGTACTACGCCCTTACTATAGTATTATTAAGGGACTAAAGAGATATACTTTATACGCTTAACTACCTAGTTAAGAGTAAGAAAATAGTAAAATAAGTATATAACTTATAAAGGCTAACTTATATAAACGTTAGACCTAGGGTAGAATTAAGATAAGATAGATATAGAGTAGGTATAGAGTAAATAGGGGGGAGCTAAGGCCTAATAAAGGGAATACCCCCCCCCCCTAAGGGGGGTAAAATAAAAATAATTAGGAAGAGGGGCCTTACTAGCCCTTACTAAGAACTAATATATAATTAGAGTTAGTTAGAGAAGTAAGGGTTTTCCTCTAGGGAGTCTAGTTTTTCCCTTACTTATAAAGATAGTAAGACTAAATAAGTATATATAGGCCTAGTTAGTATAATTTAATAATAATATAGTATTAATTCTAGTAGTAAAATTAATTAGTTATAATCCTCTACCTAGCTTTATTATAAAAAAGGTAAGATTCTAGTAAGGCCTATAGCTTTCTTTAAGGACTTTTACTTTAAATCTTATCTTTAGTATTTTAATAAACTTTAATAAGATACCCTTAGGGATTAAGATAGACTTTTTATACTAAGGCTTATAATTAATTACTTTTAGCTTTATAAGGGGTAAGATACTTAGATCTAAGTTATTACTCTCTTTAAAGGTTTATATTAATATAACTTCTTAGTTATAAAATATTATAAAGAATATATTTCTCTCTTACTTTATTAAGTCCCTAATCTATTCTTTAATACTATATAACTACTCTCTATATAGATAAGTACTCTTCTAGATCTTTAAGAACTTTTTTATTAAGAAATTTATATAGTCTTTTATCTTTTTAACTCTCTTTATTACCTCTTTTTACTTCTTCTCTTACTAATATAAGTTTCCTTCTAAAATAAAACTATTAGATATATCTAATAACTTTACCTTTACTCCTTTTCTTTTATATAAAATAAAGACTTTAAGTTTATTAGTAAGTTACTTTTATAGATTAATACTTAATCTTTTTTTATTTATTATAACCTTTATTTTACTTATATATTATTAAAGACTTTATTTAACCTTCTCTTTATTATCTTCTTTAAACTTAAAAACTATATTTTTACTTTTAATCTCTCCTTTTAATAACTCCTCTTATTAAATAAGCTTAGGATTAAGGGCTAGGGTTTATATTTATAGTAGTTAGTACTAATTAAGAAACTTTCTAGTAGACTCCTAGGTTATTAGTCTTACTACTAGGGTTATTACTTTTATCTTCTTAAACTATACCTATATCTTTATACCTTCTTAGTCTAGAGGATACTTAAATATCACTTAAGCTAACTATTAGTATTATAAGGGTTATACTAGTAGCTATAACACTAACCTTATAAATAATATCCTTAGGATAAAGTCTATTAAGACTAGTGTGTCTATAATATAGACTCTTTACTAGATAAAAGTATTACTAAGATATAGTTATAGTAATACTTATTATAATTATAAGTAAGTATATCAAAGTAAGATTATAGGTAGAGATAGATTTAGATAGAAAAGAGTAGTATAAAGAAGTAGTTAATAAAAGACTATATTATTAACTTTATTATTCTATCTTCTATCTAAGAAGAATTATAGTTATTTATAAAGAAAAAGAGATAAAAGTAATACTTAGAAAAAACTCTATTAAATCTAGAATCCTCCTCTTATATCTTACTATATATAAGATATTAGCTAATATAGTTACCCTTTAAGTTTTAGTATAGTCTTAGCGTGGTTTTAGCTATTTTAGTAGCCCTAGTAGCCTTATAGGGGTTATAATAGCCCCTTAGTAGGTTTAGTTAGTCTTATTATAGTTTTAGTACCCCCTTAGTATCTTTAGTAGCTTTATAGAGGTCTCTAATAACACTACTAAACTTAGTAGCTTATATAGAGTCCCTATAGATAACCTACTTTTAATACTCCCTTTAGTTAGCTAAGGGACTAACTTATCTATATTAATATAAGGTAGTATTATACTAGTTAGTATAGGGTAGTAGCCTACCCTATACCTCTATAGGCTATTAGGCTGTTATAGGTAATTAGTAGTGCTAGTTAATAGCTTATAGCGCTATACTTAGTGAGTTATAGCGTTATAAGCGCTATATATAGGCTTATATAAGTATTATATACTAATTTATAGTATATAAAAATATTTTAGTATAGGGTAGTAGCCTACCCTATACCTCTACTAGCTACTAGCTTATTATAAGTAATTAATAGCGTTAATTAGTAGCCTATAGCGCTATACTTAGTAAGTTATAGTATTATAGATGCTATGTGTTACACACTAATTTATAGTGTATAAAAATATTTTAGTATAAGGTAGTAGCCTACCTTATACCTCTACTAGCTACTAGCTTATTATAGGTAATTAATAACACTAATTAATAGCCTATAGCACTATACTTAGTAAGTTATAGTGTTATAGGTACTATATATAGGCTTATATAAGTGTTATATACTAATTTATAGTATATAAAAATATTTTAGTATAAGGTAGTAGCCTACCCTATACCTCTACTAGCTACTAGCTTATTATAGGTAATTAGTAGTACTAATTAGTAGCTTATAGCACTATACTTAGTAAGTTATAGTGTTATAAGCGCTATATATAGGCTTATATATAGCGCTATACCTTAATTTATAGTATATAATAATAAAATTACTATAGGGTAGCTACTACCCTATAGTTAATATATATATATTACCCTAGAGGTATATATATTATTATTATTATATATTTATAGTTATAAGTTAATTTTTAGTAATTTATAT
>JAEIJG010000401.1:0-29534 GCA_037289395.1 Beauveria scarabaeidicola | reverse complement strand
TTTTACTTATAATATATTTCTAATTACTATTTAGATCTCTTTATCTATATTATTAAAGATTTCCTTTAACTAGTCTAAATAGGTTAATTAGAAGTATTTATATATAGTTACTAGTGTGTTTATTATTAGGTTATTCTTATAGTAGTTAATTAGATATACCCCTACACTATTAATTTCTCTTAAGCGTTATTCTAGGTTATTATAGGTATCTAATATCTTTAAAGAGTATAGGGCTTTATTTATTATATACTAGAATTAGTATACTATAGTATTAGTTACTAATTACTAAGGGCTTTTAGCTCTAGCTTTACCTTTTAAGATAGGGGTTTCTAATAGTTTATTTATTATTACCTTTATTCTTAGTTAGGGGGCTAGTAAGATTAGTATTAGAACTTATTATTTTTATCTAGTTAGCTTTTATAGTTATATATTATTATCTTAATATATATTCTATCTTCTTAATTTATAAGGTATTAATTTATTAAGAGGTATTATATAATAATATTATAATTATATTAAATAATAAGGAGAGAAGGTATTAGGCTTCTCTTTTTAATTCATATAGCGCTAATTTATTAAAAAAGGGGTACTATTTAATCTCTTTAGTTAATATAAGCTAAGGACTAGTTACCTCCTACGTGTCTCTTCTAGAGCCTTATTAGTCTATAGTTAGTCCCTAAGGATAACTACTAATTAGTATTAGAATAAGGTGGGTTAGTTTTAGTAGTCTTAATTAAGTAATATAAAAAGGGTTCTATTTATATATAATTAAGGCTATTTATAGTTAAGTTACTATAGCCTCTATAGCTTATAGGTAAAGTGGGGCGAATTAGCTCTTCTAAAGTATAACCGGCTATTACCTAAGGCACCTATGCAATTAGCCGCTTAAGCTAGTGCCTCAAGTGATAATATAACTAATAATAATAATAAGACTTAATATTACTTTTATAATCTAATTCTACTTAAGATATATAACTAAGGTAAATATAATATTCTTTAACTTAATTAAAAGAAGCCTTAAGTACCTAAAAGGTACTAAGATAAGTACTATAGGCTATTATAAAATTAATAACTCTTAAAGCCTACTCTAAGCCTACTCTAATAGTAACTTTATAGGATATTAAGAAACCTTTAAGTTTATAAGTAGTTACTTATTAATACTTAATAGAGGACTTATTAGCTAGAGGTTAAAGAGAGTAAGTCTTATAATCTTTTTTATATTAGAAGCTAAATCTAATATTATATTAGAAATAATTAAAGAGATTAAATAAATCTCTAGGCTCTTTAAAGAAACCTTAATAAAGATTTAATACCTAATTCCCTTATTTTATAATAACTAAGACTTTATGTCTAATACTAGTAACCTAAACTAATATACTAGAATTAAATATATTTTACTAAAGTTTTAATTTATTTACTAAGAAGCTTAAACTAATCTAATAGATATTAAATACCTTAAAATAAGATTAATACTTACTAATAGCCTAATAAAGCCCCTTTTAAGTACTAAGTTTTAGAACTTCTAAAAGCTCTTAGGCCTTTAAATCCCTAATTAAGCTTAATAATATATAATAGTTTACTCTCTAAAAATATAAAGCTCTTAACTATTATATATACTAAAGTTATTATTAAAAAGCCTCCCTAAGTATATAGTAACCTTAAGAATTCTAAAAGTCCTACTAGGTCTTCCTTTAGTACTAAATAAAATCCTTAATATACTATATATAACTAGTTAGCTACCTTAGTAGCTAGAGTAGTAGAGTTAGTTATCTAAGTATATTATATTTTTAAATATATCTAATACCTATAAATTAGTAAAGGACTTACCTATAGTTAGTTACTAAAAGCCCTTATATATATAATATCTCTTAAAGCTTTAGAAGGCCTACTAGGTTTCCCTTTAGTACCTACTAAAGCCTCTTAAGCGTTATATATAAAATTAGTTAGCTACTATAATATACTATACTATAATATACTTAGTAACTAGAGTAATTAGGTTAATTACTACTTATACTAAACTTAATATAATTAGTACTTATAACTAATAACTAAATATCTCTTAATTAATATTATAATTAATAACTAAATATCCCTTAATTAGCGTTATAACTAGTAACTAAAATTTTTATAAAGGTAAAAATCTACTAGAGTATTACTAGTACTATAAATATTAACGCCTTTACTACTAAATATAGTATAATTAGTACTATATTTAAGCTATATCTACTATAAATTACTATAGCTAGTACTAGGCGCTACTAGGCTAGGTGCCTCTTATAGATCTTATAAATACCTAGGTAGGGTACCTCTACTAATCTATACTTATAAGCTACTTTTAATTTTCTATAAAATTTATTTATATATAAATTACTAAAAATTAACTTATAACTATAAATATATAATAATAATAATATATATACCTCTAGGGTAGTATATATATATTAACTATAAGGTAGTAGCTACCCTATAGTAATTTTTATTATTATATACTATAAATTAGGGCGTAACACTATATATAAACTTATATATAACGCCTATAACACTATAACTTACTAAGTATAGCGTTATAAGCTACTAATTAACACTACTAATTACCTATAATAAGCTAGTAGCTAGTAGAGGTATAGGGTAAGCTACTACCCTATACTAAAATATTTTTTTATATACTATAAATAGGTATATAACGCTATATATAAGCCTATATATAACGCCTATAACACTATAGCTTACTAAGTATAGTACTATAGGCTACTAACTAATATTATTAATTACCTATAATAAGCTAGTAGCTAGTAGAGGTATAGGGTAGGTTATTACCCTATACTAAAATATTTTTATATATTATAAATTAGGATATAGTACTATATATAAGCTTATATATAGCGCTTATAACACTATAGCTTACTAAGTATAACACTATAAGCTACTAATTAGTATTACTAATTACTTATAATAGGCTAGTAGCTTATATAGGTATAGGGTAGGCTACTACCTTATACTAACTAGTATAATACTACCTTATATTAATATAAATAGGTTAGTCCCTTAGCTAACTAGAGGGAGTATTAAAAGTAGGTTATCTATAAGGACTTTATATAAGCTACTAACTCTAATAGCGCTATTAGAGACCTCTATAGAGCTACTAAAAGCGCTAAGGGGCGCTAAAACTATAATAAGACTACTAAACCCACTAGGGGGCTACTATAGCCCCTATAGGGCTACTAGGGCTATTAAAATAGCTAAAATTATATTAAGGTTATACTAAAACTTAAAGGGTAACTATATTAGCTAATATTTTATATATAATAAAATATAAGAAGAGGATTTTAGATTTAATAGAGTTTTTTCTAAGTATTACTTTTATCTCTTTTTCTTTATAAATAACTATAATTTTTCCTAAATAGAAGATAGAATAATAAGGTTAATAATATAGTTTTTTATTAACTACTTCTTTATATTACTCTCTTCTATCTAAAATCTATCTCTACCTATAATCTTACTTCTATATACTTACTTATAATTATAATAATACTTAGACTTACTAAGTAATATATTAATATTATAAAAGTAATATAAGTAAGTAAAAAGGTTTATATTAAAATATATAGTTAATATAATCTTAGAGCTAGCTTACTTAGGCTATAATACTTTAGTATAGTTAAGAGAAGAGAAGGTAGAGGTTTTAGCCTAAAAGTTCTTTCTAGCCCTAGTAATTATTAGTCCTAAGCCTAGGAATAATATAACCTTAGTCTATAAGCTAGATACCCTTAAACCCTTATAAGATAAAATAGAAATCCTTATAGAAGTTATAATAGATAAGGTTAAGGATATACTTAGAGGCTATATAGCCTAGAATACCCTAGGTCTAGATAGGGTTTTATATAGGTTCTTAAAGGCCCTACGCCCCCCCCTCTATAAGATACTAGTAAAGCTCTTTAATATATTACTATAATCTAGATATTACCTAGCCTAATATTAAGCTAGTTTTATTATAGTCCTCTAGAAGCTTAAGAAGACCTTAGATAATCTTTAGATAGTAGGAGGATAGTAACTAATAACCCTCTTTAATATAATAAGTAAGCTATTTAAGAAGATTCTTATTACCTATATTATAACTATAATAAAGATATACTAGCTCTTTCCTAAGGGTTAGATAAGAAACTAAAGGTATAAGTTAATAAAGATAGTAATTATAATAGTTATTAAACTAGTTTATATAGCTTAGGCCTAAGATAAGGTTATATTACTCTTTTAGCTAGATATAGCTAGAGTCTTTAATAATATTAACTATAAATTACTTATTTAAAAGCTTTACTAGTTAGGTTACCTAAAGAAGATCTTTAACCTTATCTAATCTTTCCTTAATAAAAGAATAAACTAACTTTAGATTAATAGTAATATAATAAGGGAAAGGGTAGTCTAGTATAAAGTCTCTTAAGGCTTACTATTATCCCTAATCTTCTTTATCCTCTTTATAAGCTTATTATATAAAGCCCTTAGGTTAGCCCTAGGTTTATATATAATTAGTTTTATAAATAATATAAACCTATTATATATAAAAAAGAATTATAATAAAATTAAGTCTTAGCTAGGAAATACCTAAATTATATATAAAGACTAAATAAGAACTTATTAACTAAATTTCTTTATATTAAAGTTTAAGTTATTATACTTCTAATATAAGTAAGTCTTAGATCTAAGCCCCCTTATACTTAGGGGTAAAATAGTAAAGTTATTAATAGATATATACCTTTTTAGAGTAATATTATTAATAGGGTTAAGATAGTAGAAGTAAGTTAAGTCTATATTAAAGAAGGTCTAGTCTATACTTTAAGCCTTATAACTAATAGTAAGAAAGTTATAAGGCTTAAGGGTTAAGGAGGTAAGAGATATTTATCTTTAAGGAATTTATCTAATTATATTATTTAAAGTAATAATATAATATAGCTTTATAACTAGCCTTATATAAGGCCTAGCTAGGCCTCTCTAAGAGTTATAAATAAAGTACCTATAGGTAGTTAGAGGAGTCTTTAAGGTTACCTTTACTTATTATATAAAGACTAAGCTTAGTATATTACTAGTAAATATCTATTTAATAATATAAAAAAGTAAAACCCTTAACTAGTAAGAAGCTAATAAGGCTATAGCCTAGCTTTAATATATTATTATATAAGTATTATCTTTAGTTTTACTCTACTAAAGTAATAATAAATAGGTCTTATTATTAATAAAAAACCTATATTAAAACCTATTAAAGATAAGTAAGGGGATATTAGAGGGGGATTAGTATATACTTAAGGCTTAGGCTAACTAGGTATAAAAAGTAAAATAAGAATATAAGGAAACTAAGAGCTAGAGGTAGATAAGGTAGTTTATCTTATTCTTAGTTTATAAGCCCTTATAGACTAAATATAAGGCTAAGATAATCTTACTCTTTTACTTACTATAATATATTAGTTTTATTATAATATAGTTATAAATAAAAAAGATTAGGCTAAATACTTTTTTTTATAAGTAATAAATATTTAAATATAATATAAAGATATATTAATATAAATATAAGCTAGAAGATATTTACTATATACTTTTTTAATATAAACTTATAAGTTAAGATTATAGCTAGGATTATATCTTTATTAAAGTATTATTAAGAGACTAAAGAGATATACTTTATATACTTAATTATCTAGTTAAGAGTAAGAAAATAGTAAAATAAGTATATAACTAATAGAGGCTAACTTATATAAATATTAGGCCTAGGGTAGATCTAAGATAGAGTAGATATAGAGTAGGTATAGAGTAGATAAGGAGGAGCCTAAGCCTAATAAAGGGGATACCCCCCCCCCCTAGGGGGGTAAAAATAAAAATAATTAGGAAGAGAGGCCTTACTAGCCCTTATTAGGAACTAATATATAACTAAAGTTAGATAGAGAAGTAAAGGTTTTCCTCTAAGAAATCTAGTTTTTCCCTTATTTATAAAGATAATAAGATTAAATAGGTATATATAGGCCTAGTTAGTATAATTTAATAATAATATTATTTTTCTTTAGGCTTACCTTAGTAGCTTTAGTTAGTTATTTAATATACCTTTTTATTAGCTTATTTCTTTTTTATATAGTATATTAAGAAGTATCTTAGTTTCTTATATATTTAATATTTCTTATTTTAGTTAGAAGATAATTAGTTATACCCTCTTTAGCTTAGGTATTTAAAGGGTTTAGTTATTCTTTCCTAGCCTAGTTTAAAGTTATCTTTATTATAGAATTAGTAGTTAGTAAAGAAGGCTTTACTATTATACTCCTTCTTATCTTATTATACTATTATAGCTTATAGTAACTCTATATAGAGTATCTTAAATATTAGGGCTAGTAATATAATTACTCTTTTATAGGCTTTTATACCTCTAATTATAATAAGGAGAGTCTAATATATCTCCTAATTAGCTTTTTACTTATCTTTATTTAAATTTATACTAGAATATAGATCTTTAATTTAGTTAATTATTAGCTAGATATTTTTAACTATTATTTTTATAAGGTTATTATAGAAGAATTTTCTTAGTCTAATATTACTTTATTAGATAAATCTATCTCTTTAGACTTAGTCTAGCTTAAAATAGGTCTTTATAGCCTATTTTATCTTTTTATATTTAAGGTTATTCCCTATAAGTATTTATAAGTAAAAGGCACTTATAGTTTTTATTAGAATTAATAAGAATACTTTATAAAGGGCCTTATTTAATATATTAAGATAAGTATATTTATCTTTAAAGGTCTATATAAAGTTAGTAAAGAACTTATCTCTTATATTATTATATTTCTTAGCTTCTATAAAGCTTTAGATAGCTTTATTAACTTTCTTTAAGGGGTCTTATTAGAAGTAAGAAGAAGAGGGGATTATAATATAATCTTTATCTTATTTATTCCCTTATATAACTTTACCTCTAGGTTATTCTTCCCTTCTAAGGTTATATTTTAATAATATTAGTTATTAATAATAATTTCCCTTATTAGTTTATTAATAAAGAAAGTTAACTTTAATAAGGTTATTTTTACTTTTATTATTATCTTCTTCTTTATCTTAAGAATTATTTAATAAATATAATATATTTAAAAGACTTAATTTCTCTAATACTTTAGTACTAATAGTAATTTTTTTTATTTTTCTAAGGTTTTTTATATTATCTTAAGTCTTAAAATAATATCTTTTTTAATAGTTATTATAAATTAGTAAGATAATCTTAATAATCTTAAGGATCTTAAAGATATTTAGCTTAATCTTTATATAAGTAATTTATAATATTATTTATAATTATTATTATTTTTATCTTATTAAAGGAGTTTATTTTATTTAATAATTTTAAATAAAGTATTTATAATCTTAATACCTAATTTTTTATAAATATAAACTCCTTTTACTTATAATATATTTCTAATTACTATTTAAATCTCTTTATTTATATTATTAAAGATTTCCTTTAGTTAATCTAAGTAAGTTAATTAGAAGTATTTATATATAATTACTAGTATATTTATTATTAGGTTATTTTTATAGTAGTTTATTAAATATATCTTTATATTATTAATTTCTCTTATTATTTTAAGTTATTATAGGTTTTTAATATCTTTAAAAGGTATAAGGCTTTATCTATTATATACTAGAATTAGTATATTATAATATTAGTTACTAATTACTAGGGGTTCTTAACTCTAGCTTTACCTTTTAAAATAAAGGTCTTTAATAGTTTATCTATTATTACCTTTATTCTTAGTTAAAAGGCTAATAAGGTTAGTATTAGAACTTATAATTTTTATCTAGTTAGCTTTTATAGTTATATATTATTATTTTAATATATATTTTATCTTCTTAGTTTATAAGGTATTAATTTATTAAGAGATATTATATAATAATATTATAATTATATTAGATAATAAGAAGAGAAGGTATTAGGCTTCTTTTTCTAATTTATATAGTACTAATTTATTAAAAAAAAGGTACTATTTAATCTCTTTAGTTAATATAAGCTAAGGACTAATTACCTCTTATATATCTCTTCTAAAGCCTTATTAGTCTATAGTTAGTCTTTAAAGATAACTACTAATTAGTATTAAAATAAGGTAGGTTTTAGGGGTCTTAATTAAGTAATATAAAAAGTCTTCTTATTATATATTATTAAGGCTATTTATAGTTAAGTTACTATAGCCTTTATAACTTATAGATAAAGTGGGGTAAATAACTCTTCTAAAGTATAACTAGCTATTGCTTAAGGCACCTATATAATTAGCCGCTTAAGCTAGCGCCTTAAGCGATAGTAACACTAGTAGTTATAACTAATTTTAGTTATAGTTAGCGTGACTATTAACTACTAGCTACTGACTTAATTTATTTAGTCAGCCCCACTTTTCCAGTCACTCACCAGTTATCAAAATAGTCACTGATTTTTTCCCAAACCTAGCCGTTAACTAGCGCCTTAATAATAAGGCAGCCACCGGCCAAAAGTATATCCCAGCCATTCCCTAACGGGCCTTTGCCCTACGCATTGTGACCAATGCGAGCATTATGTGGCAAACAACAAACGTTGAAGTAGTGTTCAATTCGATGAAATCATGTACTTTCATCTGGGAATTCAGGTTCATTTGTTGATCAGCAGCGCCATCGTGGAGTGGCGTCTCGAGCATTGAACGTTGTTCGAGGTGGTGTGCCCCGAGACGCGGTCGCATTTTGCGTGGGTTGAAGCCAGGTTTCGTGGCGCCAGGGACAGCTGCCGAGTTGGAGCCTGGAGCCGCCATTTCGGCTTCCAGTTGAATGATACGTACGCTACTTTATGCTCTATTATTAATGCTACGGAAATCCTCACGCCGAGTCGCGCAAACATGCTTGGATGTTTCTGCGTTGGCAAACTCCCTCGACGTGAGCCCGGTCCTTTCTGAATCCCTCACAACAGTTGAGCCTTCTCGACGGTCCAGTACGACAGCATGACTGCGTGGGATCCCGCCAAGAACAAGACATGGCAAATCCTCAAAGACGCCGAGGAAAAGGGCTATGCCGTCGTCGCTCCCATCGCTTACAACATGGAGCACATCATAGCCTTTATTCAGGCCGCCGAAGCGAAGCGCAGTCCTCTCATCATACAAGTGTTTCCATGGGCCATTGCCTTTTCGTCTGGACTCCTAGTCATTGCGGCGGCCCACGCCGCAAAATGCGCTTCTGTCCCCGTCGCTATCCATCTCGACCATGCGCAGGATGAGGCTCTCATCCGGCAGGCGGCGGACACGCTGCCGTTTGACAGCATCATGGTGGACATGAGCCACTACGAGATGGAGGCGAACCTGGCCAGGACGGCAGAGCTCGTCCGGTACTGCCACGAGCGCGGAATCGCCACCGAGGCGGAGCCGGGCAGGATAGAAGGAGGTGAGGATGGCATTCCGAGTACCGGGGACCTCGAGGGCGCATTGACGACAGAGGAGCAGGTTGAGGAGTTTGTCGCAACAGGGATTGATTTCCTTGCGCCGGCGTTTGGCAATATTCACGGAGAGTATGGGCCACGCGGGCCAGAGCTGCAGTTTGACAGGTAAAGTGTGAGATTGTGCGCGCTTCGCGCATTGCCATTGATGTGTTGGTATTTCTAACTGGAGCGCTATTGATGTAGATTAAAAATGATTCGAGACAAGGTAGATGGCAGAGTGCGCGTCGTGCTTCACGGAACAAACGACTTTCCACAAGACATTATGCAGAGGTGCATCAGCGGGGGCGTATCCAAAATCAATGTCAACAAACTCGTGTTAGACGACTATTTGATTCATCTAAAGACGAATGCGCCTATGCTCAATTTGACAAGGTCGATGGAACAGGGCGTCACGGCGGTACGGGGTCTACTGGAGTGGCAAATGGACGTTTGCAAGTCTACGGGAATGGCCCCGTAAAGAGTATCCAGACATCTCAGACTGGTCAAACCAAAAAGGCCATGCAATATAGGTTAGCTTGTTGTTCTCAGTCATCACACGTTGCTGCTGTAATCATCCGCGTCGACTCTCTCCCAGTCCTTGTGCAGGTCTCTTCTCCATGTTGCCATTGGCGGCCAACAGACACGAGCTTCACATTCTTCCATCAAGGATATAATCGTGGCCCTCTGTTCCCCATCACTAACACAAAGCCCAGCGCCATACAGGCACTGCGCGGAGAGAATCTGGCAGCTCTCATCCTTGAGCTGCAGTGCGATGCCGCATATCGTGTTGACCGCCTGGGACAGCGTCCGCTGCGTCTTTAAATATCCATGAAAGCCTGCCGACATTGTTTCTACAGCATGCAGTGTGAGCAGAATCTGCGCAAAGCTATACGCCTGCAGCGCCGCGCCGAACCGAGGTGGATGAATCCAGAGCGGGGAAAAGACTTGGCCAGCAGCAGCTTTGGGCGTCGGCAGCACCTTGTACCCATCACCGAGGTGCGACTTCCATTGCTCCATCATAGAGGCCAGTGTGTTTCTTTGTTTCTTCAGCCCTGTCTTGTCGACGGGGTTGTGCGACGTTGCGGCTTGGACACTGGCGGCACGATAGTTGATGGCCTGGGATAGGATGTAGATGGCCCTGTCAGCCAGCTCGTCCTGATCAAGCTCGTGCATGGCCCTTTTCGGAACCCAAAAGCTGAGACAGGCTCGCGACTCGCGAAAAGCCGCCCACACGTCCTGCCGGAGCCAAGCCCACCAAACCGACTGGCGCAGACCCCCGCAGCCACCATCCACATCCTGGGATCTCTGAATCCAGAAGATGCCCTTTAAATGCCGTTGCCAGTTACCAGAGCCGTCCGATTCGTCGAGCATTTCGTACACGGAAATGGTGAGCGCAGTGGCGAGGAGCTCTTCCGAGTGAGAATAGCTAGGATACGGGAGAGTTTCGCGCACGTATTGCAGAGTCTCGTAGTAATACCGGATCCATTCTCCATCTTGGTAGTCGCCATCAGTATCTCTGCGTAGCTGGCGGGCCGCAACGTCGATACCGCCGAATTGGTGTTTCGAGGACAAGGCCAGAATCGCCTTCATCAATCCCGTGTTTCGGATCGCCAGACGGATCGCATAGCTGGAGAAGAGCTTATGCGGGTCAAACAGATCCAGCCACGAGGCACACCGGTCAGCGAAATGGCGAAACAGCTTGGCCTCGTGCGCCGAGAGTACCACGTCTCCCCCGGATTGCCACGCAGTCCGCTCCAGCTCGGGGTCCAAGTTCTCTGGTAACTGGGCCTGGCCATTCAACAGCGCAGGCGAAACGTGCACAAAGACTGAAGTCGTTTGCAGCGGCTGCTCCGCACCTCGCGTCTGCCCATTCGGTAGCACGAGTCCCGTAGCCAACGGGTGATTGCGGTCCGCCTGCACTGCATCGCTGGCTAGCAGGTCCAGCCAGCGGATCGATGCAAAGTTTGCCGACCAGGTCCCGGACGATATCGACCGCGGCGAACAAATAAAGCCATGTTCGCCCTGCACCGCCAACTGCTCCTCGCTGGTTGGCGGCAAGGCCTGGCCAATGTGGCTCCCGTAGTAGCTGCTGTTGGCCACATCCAGCTGCTGCTGCTGCTGCTGCTGCTGTGTCGCGGCCGGGACCGGCGACGAGGCTTCCCTCTGCTCGTGTCTCGACTCTGTCTGCCGATGATTTCCACCGCTGACCCCAGACGCCGAAGCCGATGCGGCATCCGAACCCTGGGGAAACAGGCAACGGCGATCTGAAATGGAGCAGGGACCACACACTGGCCGCTCTTCGTCGCATTTCTTGTGCCGCTTCCGGCACGTCAAGCTATGCCACTTTTTTTTTCAGCATCGGCACGCGACGCCGAGAGAGAGAGCAACAACGTTTTACGTCCAACATGCTGCGGGTTACATACCAGCCAGTGGTGGTCCTAAGCCCCGTGCCGCGCGACTTGCGAGCGCGTTTTCGCGGTCCCTCGCTCTCGCTCGTATTCATATTCATGGGGGTGTGATATGGGGCACGCCCGCTTTGCGCGCTGTGCAAGTTGGCCATGGGTGAATGAAGGGTGACGAGTTGTGTAATTAAGGGAGGAAGGCTGGCGTCTCGCGGATGAGGCGTGAGCTATAGAGCGTCTCGGTCTCGGGGACAAAGAAGGGGTAAGTGGAGGATCAAGCAGCCTCAGCTTGGGGTTTTTGAGGATTCACACGAGGCACATGGCGGGGTAAGCCCCTAGCAGCAAGACAGGGCTCATTCTTCAGAGTTGGAGATGCTAATCAACTACATACCTGTCAGTTAGCTGGTTGATTATAGGTGCGTGGCACCTACCTATATCCCCGCCATTGAAATATTAAGGGAGATATGTGATGGGTCGTGAGGACCGGCCGGGGCCCCGCAAGACATGTCCAAATATCTCCGAAATTCCTAAATGGAACAGCGGTCGCCAGCAGTCACTGCGAGAGACGGTAGCTAGAGAGGCCTGAGTACAATCGTAATATAGCGCTCGCAATGTTCAAGTATTCGCCGCATTTAGTTGAACCGCAGCGAGGACATACCAGCGTAATTGCCAGTATTTGCAGATTACAAGATCGAATGCAGCGAGTTTTTATGGGGGGTTCTCTTGATAGATTAGCACTACTGTGCTGTACATACATAGTTGGACGCTGCTAACAGATTAAATGTCGAAACGTTTTCGGCGATGGGCGTTGTAACCGTGGGTATATATTCCAGCATACTTTCTTTGAGCCAAGTACAATATATCTTTAGTACAGCAACATCCAACATGCCATTCTCCGAGTATATCCAGCTAAACGACGGCAACAAAATCCCACTGGTATGTGATTGAAATCGATGGACCTAAAATTTGTTTCTCTTCTGTTAAAAAAACAAACGTTGCATTTGGCGTGGGCTCAGCCGTCTCGAGAACATGGGGAAACGCGTAGCTAGGCTCTTCCCGAGATTCTCAAAACTGCTATGATTATCTGAGCCGTAACCCACGAGTTGAAACACGCGGTCGGAAATGTGGTGTCTACGACTACTAGACATAATGCGCGCGCTTATAGGTTTCGATGATTGGTCTTACTAGACTAGATTTAAATCCACCACAACAGAACTGACTAGAAGTGCTGGCCCAATGGAAAAGTGAGGTGCAGGTCCTGCATACGATCACGTTACCTCTGGCTGAGCCATCCTTGATGCTACCCCGCGCAAAAGTCCAGAATATTGTTACACTCATGGCAAAAGAATATTGAGAAACATCAAGAAACCTGACTGCCAAGAAAAATGTCTGATTTGTTACCCGAGGCCGGCGGTCAAGATCCTGCGGCGACGTCGCTCAGCATGTAAGTAGAACGGACCTTCGGTGACAACAGCTAATTATACGCATCATGCAGGCAGAGTGAAATCGATCGGGCGCAGATAGCCAGTTCACACTTGAACAAGACGTTGGATATTCTCCAAGAACACAAGCAAAGCTTTATCACGGATGTCGAGCGCAAGATCAAGGACAAGTTCGAAAGGCTTGACGCCTCCAGATGTCTTGCCCTGGTGGAGATGGAGGAAACTCTAGATAACGACGGGTCTGTTGCGGCACGACAGCTTAAGTACTACCCGTTTGACACTTCTGTGGCCTTCTGGTCTCACCTCAGTGCGTTTATGCAGCAAGGCGTCGCCAACCAGCAACAAGTGCCTGTGAGAAAATTGATCGACTCGGCTCACACGCAAACCGTAGAAGATCTGGTCGAGGTTCAATTTTTCGGGCTTTACAGGCGGCAACGCGCCGATTTGGCGGCTTACTATCTTCAGCTACACCTGAAAGTCACCTCAAAACGGCTTGAATTGTGTTCTCATGTGCGGGAGCGGCTGCGATCGAGCGAGACGCCATTGACTACACAGCAGCTTGCAGATGTGAGCTCCTTGGACGACGACGAGATATTAAACGACGTCTTGCGTCTTGCTCCCGAAAGCGAACGCGAAGGAGCAAATTACAGTCTAGCGATGGAGTTTGTCGAGGGACACCTGCCCCAGCCCAAGTTTGAGTGGCAGACTAAGCCGCTTGATCCGCATGTCACACCACGTACCGTGTTGCGGCAAAAAGGCGCAGGTGACCCAGACCCTTTGGGAAGGATCAAAAGGTCAAATATAAACAGTGTTACAAGGTCAATTGTCATCTATCAAATCATACTTTTTCTGGTCGAGCTGCTTGGTGTGACGACTGTGGACATTTCAACAAGTTGGCACCAAGAGCGCGCCATTCTCGCAAAGTTGGCCTCGCTGCTCCAAGTTTCGTCATTTGCGACCACGCTCGGTGAAAGAATAGCCACAGCCTTGGCCACAGATTTGAAAACATCCTTTACAGACCAAAATAAAAAGCTTTTGAAGGACTTTGTGCTGAGAGAAGATGCCATTCTGCAGCCTCTGGTCGAAATGCTCATCCCGTCTGCTGACAGAGCCAAAATCGTCAACCGAATAAGTGGCGTGTCACCACGGGCCAGGAAAGTCTTGGCGACAAAGGAACATTCACAAGTCAAACGCTGCATTGAGGAAGAATTTCATTTGATTTCAAGTGGAAGATACTCGTGGCTTAAGGAGCTACAGAAGCTGCGTATCAGCGATGACGACATGGCAGAACTTTTGCTGGATGAACATGATGCCTGTCCATGGGTATTCTACACCAAAGTGGAATCAGAGGAGGTGCAAACATACGAAAAACCTCTTCTTGGTCATCATCTTAATGGATGTGCTCATTGTCTACTTGAGACGGGAAACAAAGGCCTTGGCTCCCTATCGCGAGTCGCCGCGATTTCCGACACTAGCTCTTCTGCTTCCTTCCAGGACATTGAGACCATTACAAAACTGCACAAAATCTGTGGTCTAGCTGGCTTCTTTCCAACTTCACCAAAGAAAGAGACATGGAAGAAATTTGTTGTATTTGAACAAGAAGAAGCCGCGGTTGCCCGTGTTTCTTTCGAGGGCTTCTATGCCAGCCACGTGACCGCTCTCCTGGAGCGCATCGTCGCAACCCTAGGAGGATTATGCACTGCTTTCGAAAAAGCGCAGCGTCTTGATTTTTGCTGCAACTCCTATACAGTTTTTTGCATACAGACGATTGATAGCCCGCCAAAGATTGAGGCATTTCGAATTCAAATTAGTGTCGCTTGGCAGCTGCTAGAGGCTCTGAGGTCTGTATTGAAGACGCCAGAGTACTGGGATGGCATGGCATTTTCAATGTTGTTCGATGAATCTAGTCTGCTACATACCGCTCTGCAGCCGCTTCTGGGCAGTCACTCGGGGCCATTGCTTTACAGCGAGGCTGGCTCACCGAGGAGAGAGATATGGCTCCATTTCTGCTCACTGGCTGCGCAATTTCTTTCTCTGGCGTTTTTGTCCTACACGCAGGCACACAAAGGCGAGCTGTTTCCCTCGTTCCTTACGGAGCCCCTTCGACGGCTTGTGCTGTGCGGTGTTGGGATGTATCGCGGACGGGTGATTGAGATGGCAACAAGGCCATTGACTTGCATCGGTGATATGCTGGATACTGCTGTTATTAGCTTCCGATTTCTTCCCAAGTCAGCAGATATCAGCCAAGAGTATTTGTCAAAACATAACATTTGTGCCAAGTTGGCAGACATCGTCGATACCTGGGGTCCAGCAGAGCTGCTCTGCGCATCCAGTGACCAGGGGCCTTTTGCGATGCGGATTGGCGGCGGTATACTATACACAGAAGATCCGAATGGGGATCAATATCACTGGAGCGAGGCTGTTGACTTGAGTAACGTCTCGCGAAAGGAAATGGACCTGGTAGGGAAGCTGTTGATTGGTGCAGTACATGTGAATAGCGGTTGTCAGTCAAATTATCGAGAGCTCCGAGGACGCACACGTCTACAAACGCTAGGAACCCAAGAGCAGAGCTATCGTGTGGTCTTGGAAGGCTTTTCGTTTAGCTTCGGGCAGCTCTTTCCCGTGAGCGTGCAGGCGTCCGTCAAGCACAGCGCCGGTGTATCTCACAAGAAGACCGATCGAGACACGGCGCAACACCATGTCATGTCTTTGCTTGACAACCGGTCCGCGGTGCAGGTCAGCTACTGTACGGGAATCTGCCAGCGAGTCCGGTTTCGAGACATGGTGGCCGATCTACTGCGTGGGTTCGGGCCTGAGAGGGTCCATAGCGTAGCCGATGCCACCGCGTGGAGGCAACTGCTGGCCACGGACATTGTGCGCCGTCTCAAAGGTGATGGTGATGTGATACTTGACAACCCAATGGACCAAGATTTGTTGGAAAGGAAGGTCAAGGAGATGTATGGTTACCTCTTTCATTCCGGCATGAACCATGATAGGACGTTCCGCGTGGCGTGGCCCAGCCCTGAAGACCGCCACGCGTACAGCCCCGTCCCCTGCAGCGGCACTAATGCCTGGGCCAAGTTGCTGTCCGAGTCGACGCACATTTCGTCTTATGCGTACATTGCACCACACTGCCTGCAGGCGGACAGAGGCAGCGCATGTCAGGGCGGCTGGGAGCCGGCTACCGGACTGAGCCGAGTACGTGCCTTTGCTACCCGGGTCCAGTGTGTGAATGCAGTAACATCCGTTGCCGAGTTGCATCATGAGTCGATTTGCTTCTTTCAACTACTACGCATAATTGTCTTTGCGCAGGTGCATCATCCGGACGGCGAGCCGGTCATATTGCGCGTCATCCTGCAAGCAGTGCCGGCCAGCGTGGTCCGAAGACTGTTTGCCATGTGGCGTCGGAAGGGCAAGGCGATAACTCAATTACAAGAAAGTAGGGAGGGAGCGACACGGGCTGAAGAAGTGCTAATTGTGTGCACGTAGGGTGCTCGACGCTGCAGAATGGAGATGAAGTTGAAGACGGACATGGACATGGCCAGAGTAAGGAAAACTAGAACTACGAATGGAAACGGCTTTATTCTAGGCAAGATGCAAAATGCAAGAGTTTTAAAGAAGCGGATAGATGCGGATAGTCAGGTCAAGGGCGAAACACAGGCAGCCTTATTAAGGTCAGAATCCAACAGGTTAAGACACGCGGTTAGAGGTGTGGTGTCTGCGATAGGACTAGACATGATGCGCGCACTTTTAACATCGACGTCAAGATCAGTGAGGAAGAGGATTTTAGTTTAAAATGGAAATTTCATTCAGCTATGTTCTTATTGCAATATTGACAGTTTAAGCCCGTTAAAGAAAGGTGGCACAGTATCCAACGGGTTACCCTTTCGCATTTGCGTGAGACCAATGGGAAAACCCCGAGGGAAAACCATAGGTAAAGAGCAGGATAAAAAAAAAAGAAGAAAAGAAGAAAAGCTAAAATCAAGACTTGTCCCGCCGAATAGTCACACGAGCTCCCAGAGTAGCCGGAAGAGCACTCGGTGACGGCCTGGGAAGGGGGGGTTGCGTTTCCCTTAGCCCTAGATGCCTGACTCGGCTTCCTTGAGCCACGGGGGAGGCGCCTCAGAGGTGAACTCGCCCGACTTTTGGGAGGCAAAGACCTTTGCGGGAAACCACTGGGCCAGCAGAGGCATGAGGCCACGCGAGTCGCGGATCATCTTGACCTGGGCCGCCGTGCCCGAACCGGAATCGCCGGTGACGGGCTGGTTAACGAAGACAGCGCCGCAATCAAGGAAGAAGACTTCACGTTTCTCCCCCAGGACCTCGCTTCTGCTCTTTGTATTGTCGTCGCGCTGAAACACGGCGAAGCTGGCCCCGGCGTCATCGCCTATGTGGTACGTGGTCTTTTCGGTCAGGGCGCAGTTGGCGTCGTACTCTTGGGCGAGGCGGGCGGCGAGCAGCCCTGCTGTGCCGCGGTTCATTTCCTTGAGGATCTGCGTGCCGCCGGCCCTGCACGACATGGCGGGCGTGGCGTCCTCGGCGTTGGGCAGCACGTCAATGGCAAACTTGCAGAGGCCCTCGCTTCGGCGGGGGATGCTCGTGACGGCCACGTCGAACTGGCCGACGGCCGCCAGAGGGGCGGCCGGCCCGTCGGCGCGCTTCAGGAGCGCCGCAATGGCGCCGCCGCTCTCGTTGAGGTCGAGAGTATGGGCCGTGGTGAAATCCTCGTCATACTGCTTGGCCTCCTCGGGGGACTCGACCGCTTCGGGGACAAAGGGAACATCCTCGGCCTTGGCGGTGGCCTGGCGCGCAATGGCAGCGTCCCGGAGGCGCTTCAGGTGGCACGAGTACTGGCAGCGGTCGTCGCGGACAGACATGACGCCGCGGATCATCTTGGGAGCAGGAACATTTTCGCAGTCGGCCTTCTCACAACCCTTTCTGCGCGGGTTTTGAATGTCCAAGGCGAGGACGGCGGCCGCAAAGGGCAACACGGTGGAGAAGCGCATTATGGGCGACGGTGTGGTGTTGACGGTGAAGGAAGAAGAACTGGTCGGGTCCGTGGTACTAGAACTGAGCAACAGCAACAAAGGTCGAGCTGTTTGTGCGTGTCGAAACGAGTGTGGTGGTGTTTGCGTCTGTTGTAGACGAGTGTAGAGAAGGGAATGTAAGACAAGGAAAGATGTTTTCTTTGCTGGTGATTTGCAAATACAGAGTTGGGCAACGCTCTGCGTTTATATACTGTAGCATAGTGCCATACATGGAACCCCTGCGCGTGTGCGGCAACTCATGGATGTTGTTGTATCGAGCCCAACTTCCACTGCCATGCGTTATAGCCTATAGGTACAAATGGAGTGACTAATTGGGTTCGGGGACCTAGGTTGTGCTGCTTTTGCAGACGCTCTCTGAATCGTTCCTGCATCACCGGGGAGGTTCCTTGCCTCTCACTCTCTAAGCACGCCCTATCCAGCGTGCCTGTTTAATGCAAAAAGGCCATCTCCGGATCAAACGGTGTGTGCCGGAACGCGGCCCGTTCCCGAATAGCCCCAAGCACAACCAAGGCGCAACCGCTAGTGAGCCTCGTAAGGCGTGTAAGAGCCTGTCAAGACAAATTGGCCCTACATGTGCACAAGCAAGCGCAGTGTGCTGCGCCTGTTAGAGTGGAATGAGGAGTGAATTACCGTGATAATGTACAACTGCTATACATGCATGGCTCCCCCCTGTTACTTCTCCCCCTCCGCGAAGCCCTTCTCGCCATATTTAGATATTTAGAAGCCCAACCAGGCAGCTCGCTGAGAAAAGTCAATTTCCTCCCGCCTTGTCGGCTATGCATGCTGCCATGCCGTCGGCGGTAGCGAACGCCACACCTCCTCCGATCATGCCATTAAGCGGACAAGCTTACGTCTTGCCGAGCTCAGGAGGTACTAGGTAGCCAGTTAAGAGGAGATGCACCGCCGAAATGGGCCAGGGTGACGACGACAACAAGCATGGCGCGATGCCAAGACGTGGCAGCCATCGTGACTCATGAGAATAAACAAAGAAAAAAAAAAAGGTTCGACTTTGGGACCATCACGAGTAACAATACGGAGAAAAGATTCTAGAAATATTAGGCCTTTGTAGTATATTTACGATCCCGGCTGGAAGCCGCAAGAGTTTCGTGACTCGCTAAATAGGAGAAAAGACCCCGGAACAAGTAGCCTTCGCGCCTTTGATCGGCGTGTCCCCCCCCATCTTTAAATCAACGACAACTTAAGTTATACCTATTTGCCGCCTACCCGGGTACGAGTCAGGACAGGTGTGCTTTCTCCGCGCCGACTGACACGTGCCTGTTTCCCGGCTTTCGAGTAATCAGTACGAGTCAGAACAAAGTGTGTTTTTTTTTTTTTTTTTTGCTGCGGGCGCCTTACTTTAGAATTAGCAGAGGCGAGAAAGGCTCGGCACATGTAAGTTGGGAGTTTTCCGAGGGCTCGGCATTTATGTAGATTGTAGTTTTGGCAATTGTCTGCTGTCAATTGCCAAAGGACAAAGCAAAAAGGATCGGTGGAAAATCCCCATGCTTATGGGCTGTACGGTAGGTAGTATTAAGCTGAACGTCGGCTTTCGGGCGGTTGCCGTCGCGGTAACCCCGACCTCTATGTACATGTGCCGGGCGTTTTACAGAGGCCACTTTACAGTCAGTCTAGTCAAGAACCTACGTAACAAATTCAGTGGGGTGAGCTTTCGCCAACACTGGTTTAGGCCCGTGATCCCCGGGGATGGATGAATAATTCTAGTTCCGTATTCCGCTGATAGCTCAGGCACAGGTCACTCCCTTACAGGGTTGTTTGCCAATGAGAGGCGAGTGGATCTCGAGGTCCCTTTGTTTCAGTGCTAAATCAGGCAAATGATGGAAATCCCGGTAGTTCTTGGTACGGATATAAAGTGAAGTGCTGCATTGCACACGAATCAATTGACAGGTAGGCTAGCCCACAACGTTCAACTAGTTACTAAGTCTACCACTACGACATACGCCACAAAGAGTAAATTTATAACTACACACGTGCCACACACAACACCTTGTGCGTGGCACGTGTAAATGGCTTCATTTGGGCTCCGGCCCTGGTCCTCCGGATGCCGCGACAGGAAAATCAATGACGTCGCTGTCCAGCCTCCTTTCTTCTAGGCACAGACGTCAAAAAAAATGGTCCCTTGTTTATAAATGCAGTCACGGTAAAATGATTTTCGCAAATGCGACCTGGCCACTTACACCGGCAGCGCATGCACAACCCGAGACATTTCTGCAACGCCAAGATTCACGGTACGTCTTGAATGTGCAAGCGCATCAGGTAATAAATTAATCTTGACCTTTGTGAGATGCAGCTTCATCCATGTTGACGAGGTGGCGGTTGGTCCCGGTACCTTTTACGCGAATTGCCGATTGCCAGAGCAATTGGCAGTTTAAAGTATAGTAAACCCCAATTTCTATATTCTGAATCAATCAGCTATAATATCATTTTTTTTGAATCATTTTTCAGCTTATTGCAGTATGCCGTTGTGATTGAAAAGATGGCACATTCTACGACTGTTTCGGTTTTTGTATCCCCCCCCCCCCCCATAGCACTACCGACTACCAGAACTAGCCGGTAATACTCTTGACTATTCGTAAAAAGGCCCAACGTGGGCTAACGGCTTTTGTTTCTCTCTTTTTTCAACCCTATCCTATAATAGCTAATCACCAATGACTAGTACAGCAAACCAAGGAAATTATATCTAGGATCAGTACGGAGTACGGAGGTGGGCACCCCCACGAGCAGCCCCACAACATACGATGGACCCTGGCACATGCTAATCCGGGGGGGCCGCCGTCACATGATGTAAGGAACATGTCCCTTGTCGCCATCAAAAACAAGCGCTACCTAGGCAGTGCCTCCTAATTTCCTTGTAATGTCTTATTTATAAATCATGTCGTGTTTTTTGGACATTATCTTTTTTCAGCGCATTTCGGTGCGCAGTTGTTCCACGACCCGCTCGGGTTTTATGTCTCCCCCCTTACGAGCTTTCCACGTAGTGAAGACCTCCTAATTGCGTTTATACCTAGTTCAATAACCAGCATGTTGCAGTGGTGCCACTTATCTCCGGCTTGCAGTACTCGAAGCAGATACCGGTCGGCACAATGTTAACGATGCGACAACGATGCGACAACGATGCGACGTTGTGCGAGCTTAAACAACTCGCCGTGATCCGGCTTACGGCATGATGGAGGTGGCGATTAATGCGTCGGCAATTCGCATAATCGTTCATCTCAGTGGTCGGGGTTGTGTCCTTACGATAGCGGCTGTGTAGCTTCGGAGGGGGTGTGCATTTGCATTCACCGCGTTACTTGAAACAGTGGAACAAAATACTCCAATATAGCATCAAATAAATATGTGAGATTTATACTTTTTTTTTTGAACGTCTTCTGGCTGCGAGTGTTGTTGGAGCTGCGGCAGCCAGTCGAGACGTCTCGGAAGGAGCTATAGCCCCCTTGTCAAGACCGGTAGCGTTAGGTTAACCACTCGGCCACAGAGACCAAAAAGATCTAGCAATGGTAGCCAACGAGGCTAAACATCCCTAACGTCCACTATATCTATCAGGTCCGTGACAGCCCTGCAGATAAACTCTGACGAAATTGACTGCTTTTTCGGATAGATGTTTGATTGTTGTCTTTCCGGGCAGTTGCCTACTGTAGTTCGTTCCCTTTCTTTTGATAGTCCTTGGGCTGCTGCATTCTGAATACAGAAGCATTTGCATCCAGTAGCTCTGCCGCTCTGTGCCATTACCTGAGTAGACCCGAATTGCAATTGTGTACCTTTTGCCGTAGTAACCCGCGCTACCTTTTCTGGTGCTCGTTCAAGTGATTCACTGCTTGGGATATGGGTTATCCTAATAAGTGAGTGTCGCAGCTGTCTATTGACACATTCTCAAGGGTAGGTAGGCCACGGTTATCCATCACTACTCAGAGAGACCAATAAGAAACGAAAAAATGTATCTGTATCTTGTAATGGAAACAATGTCACAAGTACCCTTGCAAACTTCTCTTGTCCCTTTTCCAGATACTCGCGGAACAAAGCTGCGTAAGCATGTTGCTACTCTTGAACTGCCTACACTTTCATTCATGAAGTAAATCTTGGCATTCATCTCCGACTGCAAAGATACTTGAGTCTAAGTTGGGAGGGTTATTGTAGCACAATAGATGACTAATACAGTGTTGGGCCTCGTGGCCTAATGGCTAAGGCATCGGTTTCCGGCGACGGAGACTACCGGAGATTCCAGGTTCGAGTCCTGGCGGGGTCGACTCACTTTTTTGCCGTAATTTCATACACGAACTCCATGACTCGTCTCTGTCAATTATTTGCCCCCCCTTCTCTGAGTCGTCGTTCTCTTTTATCTGCCTTTATTCAATTTTGTTCGTTTGAATTTCACGACATCTCCCAAACTTGTCGTGGCTCGCGCTCAATAGAATCAAATTTAGCTGGCCTGGACCAGTAAGTATGGTGTCAAAGAATTCCCAGTGAATGCTTCACAAATGCCAATTACCTCCCAAGAAATAGATCCTCCATCCCAACGCGGTTTCAACATTTCAACAATCATATACAGCCATCACCACGCCTCTACTGTGCGCGGCCATAATACTCAATCACATTCCCCTGCGCAGGCCGAACCGGCTGCTGCTGCTGCTGCTGCTGCATGACAGGCGCCTGCGTCATGGCGGGCTGCTTCTCCGTGCCCGAATAGACGGGCTGCTGCGGGTACTGGTACGGCGCGGCGACGGGCACGTACACGACCGTATAGGGATTGCGCAGGTGGTTGCGGAGGTACATGTCGGCGCATCCCGCGACGAAGAGCACAAAGGCAAGGACGAAGACGATCCAGAGGAAGACGCAGGTGGCAATCATGGATCCGTTGACGCCCTTTTGCGCACAGAAATCACGATGCTCGTCGTCGTACGGGTCGTTGTGGTAGTTGCTATTGTAGGGATGGTCACGGTAGCGGTCGCTGTCGGACGGGTCATTGCCAGAGGAGCTGCTGCCGTAGATGCTGCTCGTGGGCCGGCTACTGGAAGAGCTACTGGTGGGCGGCCGGTAGGGAAAGTACGGGTCCTCGTACGAATCGTCATCAGGACCGTATGGGCCACGATCGAGCGACGAGGTGGTGGTTGTAGGGAGGCTGCCGAGGATCCCGGTGCTGGTGCTGGTAGGTACCATGGTGTTTATGCTGTTGTGATTGGCTGTAGGCGTCGCTAGCAGGTTGGTGGATGTGACGGCGTTGATTTGACGGACGTGATTAGAAAAGACGGCAGCGTCGACAGCGGGCACATGACGAAGCGCGTAGTCGTCTACGCCAACGGAGCGACGCATGTCGCCATCCCGGTAGTTGCGGCACTGCGCCAGGTTGATGACTGCAGAGGTGGTGAGGATGCCGCCGACAATAGCCAGGATAATCCACGAGACGAGCCACACTCCGACGTGGGCACCTGGGTGCACGCCCTGCAGAAACCGGCGGCGCGGGCCGGTGAGAGCAAAGCACAAGTCGCTGACGGCCCAGACGACGGGGATCAGCAAGGCGCAGGCGCAAGCGGGAAAGACAATGCTGCTGGCCGAGTAGGTGTCGCGGAACCGCACCATGGACAGGCCAATGGCGAAGCCGATGATGGAAAATACAATGACCAAGACATTGAAGATGGCCTTGGTCATGCGCCACGAACGGTCGTGGTGGTGGTTCGGGTCAATGTTTCCCGAGGCATCGGCAGCGGGCGGCGTGGCTTTGGCGACGTTGTAGGCTTGCGTGTCGACGCAGGCCATGACGAAGAGAGTCAACGTGTCGAGGAAGAGCAGGATGAAAAGGACAAATTGGGCGATGAATTGGGGTTTAACATGGGTGTGGTCGTCTTCGTCGTCGTCATATTCGTCACCGACTGTCCAGCGAAGGAGAATGGCAAAGGCGGCAATGAGGCCGGCGTAAATGATCCAGCAGATGAGCCAGACTCCCACGTGAACGGACGGGTGGAAGCCCCGAGAAAACTTGAGAGACGCGCGCACCGCCGTCTCGGCAATGGCAAAGACAATGGTCAGGACATAGATGGGTAGGGGAATGGCAAGCATCGCTTTCCCGTCGGAGAAATCCAACGCGCTCGCGGCGGCAGCATGGCCGGACAGGCCGAGACCGACAACGGCAAAGACAAAGGCGAGAAGAATGAGGAGCATATGGTGGCGTTTCCAGGCGTATATGATGCTGGGCGTCTTCTCAGTGTGCACACGGAGTTGCTGCTGCTGCTGCTGCTCCGGGTCCGTGACGGCATTCGCAACGGCAGCATCGCGCTGAGCCTCTGCCTGCACAGCTTGAGCATGCTGCTGCTGCTCGGGGCTCAAAGGTTCAGCGTGGCGAGGGTCAGGCGTTGCTGCCTCTGTCGTCTGCGGCGAGACGGGCAAAGGCGGCGAGGGGGCGGCAGAGGAGGATGATAAAGGTGCAGCAGCTGCGCGACCCGCGGGAGCGCGCTGGCCATGATCGTGGTCAGTGGCCACACGGTCAGCCGTCTCACGTGTTGGCGAGGTCATTGGCGCGAGTCGGCCGTCTGGCGACAAAAAGTTTGAAACCGTCTGGCGGCACAGTATCTTGGCGTACTCGGTACGGTTAGGGGTCGTGTAAATGAGGGTATCGAGCAAGGTAGACGGCGCGAGAACTGCGCTGAAAAAAAGAAACAAAAAACAGGGAAAAGCGAGTGACTGGTCGAGAAAGACGTATGAACGAAAGACGGCGACAATGCTGGTGTCTAGATTTTTTCTCTGCATGTCCGTGCCCGTTTTCTTGGGCAGAGGCGACGCGTGGGGAAAAGGTGAGAATAAGGCTGAGAGGAGAAATTAGGGGTCGCGGGCCGTGGTTCCCAAAGAGGAAAGGCGCTATACGACAATGGGGTTGTCGTGCGTTGATTCTGCCTACTAATGAAATTGAACGCCCATTTAACGAGGCAAGGCACAGGCGAATCGACTTTTTCACTTTGTCTTTCAGCTTTGCCAGTTTGGTCAATTCGCCAATCGCGACTCTCCCCGCCCAACGCCACGCTTTAAATTATAGTAGTCAGGTAGATTCTGACCAGAATACCTTCGAGGTATTTGCTGGCCGTCCAGTGTCCACCAGGTGGCCCACAGAATCAATCGTCCAGTCCACAGACTACTCAACCAGTCCGCAGCTCGAAATCATTGCTTTATTAATCAGGGCCCAAGTTTTGAAATTTCTCCACCCACGATAATAACTTTGCGCACAGTAATCGAGTTGCCGAGTACCCAAGTAAAGCACTATTGGTCTGGTCCGGCGACGTCGCCGCGACGACAGAAAAAGGAAAACAATATTGACGCTAGTATCCTTGTCCTTTCTCCTCAGCCTTTTCTAAAAATGCCACAGTGCATCAAATAAATGTATATTATCAATTTATCAGTACTGTTGGAATTAGTCAAAAGGGACCAGTAGTCAGACATACCTCGGCAAGTCTCCCTCGCACACATGTCACTCGACCTCCGTCGGAATGCACTCAGCTCACACTCGCCAGACAAGGAATGTAAAAGTAAAATACTTTATAATGCTATTCCACAAACTTGTTTAGGATAAAGGGCTGCATCTACCACGCAGTATAGGGCCTCTGGCTTGTTGCAATGTTTTTCCGTCCATCACCTTCTGCTTGCCGACCGTCCATTCAGCCATCCACAAACGTCTATCTAACCGCCTCCCTCAATCTAGCCGGTGCGGTCAAGCCCTCACGCAGAGCGATGAAACCTTGCACCATGATAAACGCTACTTTCGTTAGCAACAACTATAAACGTGGACCGATGAGGCGGCTTACACAAAGGAGCCAGTGCAACAAATCCCATGCAGTGCGCAACCACAGACTCGATTCCTCCAACAAACATGGGATTGAGCCAGTAGAATGGGTAGCAGCCCGAGAGGTGGCCGCCAATTACACCCCAAATGAGATACAACACAGAGAATCCCGACAGTCCGACCATGTGTGTGATGAGATTCTACATCAACATTAGTCTTGCCAACCAGTGCCAATCATGTCGAGCTTCCAATTATACCTGGGGCCGCTTGATGCTGTTGAAGAACATCATCTCGATGAGCATGGAAATGGCGGGCATTGTGTACGTGCTGAAGATGGAGAATGATCGGAGCCAGCCCTGGCCGAATAAGTCCGTGACTGCTACATGTTAGCAGTGAAATGAAAAGTACAGCAAAACATACATGGCCCTCCGATGGCTGTGGCGTCTGGATTGTGTGGCCGCGTGACCAACCAGTACGAAATGGCATTCATCAAAGAAAACACAGTCGTCGTTGAGTAAAACATGTGAAAATGGGCTTGTTTCCGCGGATTTCCTAAATCAGAAGGCAGGGATGTCGCGCGAATGAAAGCCGATGACACTTTGCCCTGGACTGATTCAATGTGTGGGTGGTACATGTGGTGAAACGTCCAGAGCTGATCTGTTAGTGCGAGCTTACCAACCGTCAATCGCTACGTACAAACGTAATGAGTTGGAAGACGAAATGGAGAACAAACGTCACTGTCCCAAAATGGAAGATGAGAAACCATATCGGATGATCGCGAAACTCCTTGAACCGGTGGATGCCTGTCAAGATGCCACTGCTGGTCAACCAGGCCACGAGCATGCCACGGAGGTTGACGAGAACACGCTGAGGGATCCAATTCCATGGCGAATGCGTGACTCGAAGATGCGGGGGCTACACTGTCAGATTTGATTCAACGCGGAATAATAATTCCCTACATGATCATGCGTGACGCCGGGTCCGGGGAGATGGCCAGCGAGAAGGGGTGTGGTGACTCTGGCCATGCTGGGCGGTCGTATAAGACGTAGTGTTGGGTGAGAGAGTAGTACCAGGAGCTTGGGGGGGGCGGCGACGGCTATCTTTGAAATAATCTCCGCAGCTGAGAGAGGAAGAAAACGATGCCCAGAGAAGAATAAGAATAGTGAAGGAGAAAGAAGGTGAAAAAGGTCGTGGTTGTCAGTCATGTTTGTATTGGCAGCTGGCAGCTAGCAGCTGGCAGGTGCCGCACTTGCCAGTGACAGGAGCGCACCCGTCTTTGATGCGCGGTACAACAAGTTATGCGGTAGGTGGTCAAGAGAGTGAGTCTGGGGCTTACTGATGGTTAGGTAGTCTGATTAGAATTTTTTCCATCTTTTTGCTCTTCTAGATACGTTCCGCTGATTCTCCCATCTCGTCCGCTTCTCAACTTCCACCACAATGGCGGGGCCATCGAGGACAGGTACACCTGGTCCGTGCGCCCTTGTCCCAGTAGAGCACACCTTGTCCTGAAGACGCCACGACAAGACAAGCAACCAAAGCTCCCTACGCGTCGCAACCTCGCCAATTTTTCTGTCACTGCCCGATTCCGAACCAGAACGAGCCTCGAACCCCCAAAAATTGGCCGACTCTACACCAAGCATGTTTTCCAGCCTCGGAAGCCCGCGCCAGGCGGCTGCGCAGGTACTCAACTTTGCCCTGATTCTGTCGTCCGCGTTCATGGTATGCGATGCCCGCACGAGCTCTCGCAGCACAAGGGAAAGCCGGGATAAAAGCTGACGTTGCATCTCATAGATGTGGAAAGGTCTCTCTGTCGTCAGCGACTCGCCCTCCCCGATTGTCGTCGTCCTCTCGGGAAGCATGGAGCCCGCCTTTCAGCGTGGCGACCTGCTGCTCCTCTGGAATCGCAACCTGCTCACGGAAACGGCCGTCGGCGAGGTCGTTGTCTACAATGTAAAGGGAAAGGATATTCCCATTGTGCATCGTGTTGTGCGCAAGTTTGGATCTGGGTATGTGCTGCTGCCAGGCTGCCATGACGACAGCACTAACGACTCTACAGAGACAAGGCACAGCTTCTGACCAAGGGCGACAACAATGCCGGCGACGATACCGAGCTCTACGCCCGCGGGCAGGACTACCTCGAGCGACAGGATATTATTGGCAGCGTTATTGGCTACATCCCGTTTGTCGGCTACGTGACGATTATGCTGTCGGAGCACCCCTGGATGAAGACGGCTATGCTGGGCATAATGGGTCTTTTGGTCGTCTTACAAAGAGAATAACATGTTGAATGGACTCGTGGAGCATTGCTTGGCGATGAAAAATATAGTTGGATTCTCTAGCGTGCATTTGCAACAATTCGCAGTCACTGGTGGGCGTTTGCCGCTGTTCACGAACTTTCTTTCTTTAGCGGGGCGGCCTTTTGACGACCGGAGTATGCTGGACAAAACCTCTCGAAGATGTGCACACAACTACCAAAGACAGTCGTATTTTCGCCTCGGTATCCGACTTTTCCTCACGCCCAACTCTGCATTGTGTTGCTGATGTAAGAGTAAGGCCCGCCCCCTGTTTTGGAATAGCAAAGTATCAAAATTCACGTTGCAGACTCATGAACGCCCCATTACATATACTGCGCTCGAAAAGACGATCTAGCACCATCTAATGGGAGCAGCGCACAGACTACTATCAAAATAAGCATAGTTGCAATGAATCAAAGAATCAAAGCACCTGCCCGTCAAACCCAATGTACAGCTCAGTTGAGGGCCGAAGCCGCCTTGAAAAAGATGGCAATTGCCGGATAAATGCTGAACTGGAAGACAATGGTACGCAGATAGCTCCACGAGCGCTTCGACGTCGTCACGTAGAGGAAATTGTACACGAGGCGGCACGCGACATGAATGACTGTATACCGCGTCATGTCCTCCTGCGGCACCTTGGCCAGCGTTCCCAGAATCTAGTCGGAGAAAAAAAAAAAAAGAGTCAGCGTCTCGCGATCCAACCCCCTGACAATCTCGACTCCAACGCATCGCGCAAAGACAAAAAAGGAAAAAAATAAGACTCACCACCGCGGTGGCCCAGACGGCCCACCACTCGAAGCCATTCTGCTGCGCCGCCTGCCCGCGCAGAATCAAGCCCTCGACGTCCGACAGCCGGTGGCCCGACGCGGCCTTGGAGTTGAGGCGCGCCGAAAAGGACCGCGGGCACTCGTTGGACCAGCCGCCCTGCACCTTGTTGACCTCGGCCTTGTAGATGCTGTACCAGTGCGGCAGCGCCGAGATGAGCAGCGTCAGCGGCAGTGAGCCAATGGCCAGGCTGGCCTCGCCGTTGAGAAAGGGCGTGAGAAACGACATGTTTTTTTTTTTTTTTTTTTTTTTTTTTTGGGGTGTGGGTTTGTGGGTTTTTGGGTGTGTAAAAGGAAAA
>JAEIJG010000400.1:0-29539 GCA_037289395.1 Beauveria scarabaeidicola | reverse complement strand
CCTACTTTACCTATAAGCTATAGAGGCTATAGTAACTTAACTATAGATAGCCTTAATTATATATAAATAGAACCCTTTTTATATTACTTAATTAAGACCACTAAAACTAACCCACCCTATTTTAATAGTTAGGCTTAATATAGTTATATACTATTTCTTATTTATAAAGTTATAAGAACGCCTTTTATTATTATTATATTAGAGGCACCTCTTTTTAATTCTCTATTTTTCCTAAAAGTCTAGTATACTAAAAGCAAGTAATACTATAAGGGTTTAAATAAAATATAAAGAGAGGTAACTATAGGGTTAACTTAGTAAAAATATTATAAAGTATATACTAACTATTATATTATAATAGTTATTGTAATAATAATATAAAATTATATAAAATTATATAAATAATATCTTAGGGATTTAGGAGGGACTTTTTAGTATATACTATAGGTAAGTAAAAATAATATATCTAGTTAATATAAGGTATCTTAGAAGTAAAGAGTAGTATATATATTAAAGGGTAGTCTAAGAACTTATATTAGTAAAATAAGATATATTAATAATTAATACTTACTAGAAGTAGTAATAACTACTATAGATAAGTATAAGAAGGGTATAGGTTTTTACCTAGGTTAGGTATAGTATAGGCGTGGTAAGGTACTATAATAGCTAGGCTATGATTTTTCTTATATAATAAATTATTAAGGTACTTAATAGTCTTATAAAACTAATAGGAGTATTTTAATAATAATAATAATAATAGTTTTATATAACTATATTAGGGCTTTTTTAGTAATTATATAATTTACTATTTATATTAATTAACTTTAGATTAAATAAACTACTTATAAATAAACTATTTTCTTTATTTATATATCTTAATAATATAATATAAATTATTTTTATATTTTTATCTTTAATATAATAATCCCCTTTAGGGTTCTTAACTAAAGATATAAAATCCTCTTTTTATTCTTAGATCTTCTAATAGTAGAGTTTATATTTATTAAAGATTTTATTTTATAAATCTTAGTTTAAAAATATCTAATACTCTAATTTCTTCTAAAGATATTATTTATAACTATTAAAATAATAAAAAGCTTATAAGATTATTATATAATCTTTATATATAAAACTAAATTCTATAACCTTTAGGTTCTTATAAATTTATATTTTCTTATTAGTTAGTATTACTATAAGTATAATAAGGTTTATAATATCTATTTTATATATAACTATTATATTAAGTTCTTTATTCTTAAAATAAGATTATCTTATAATTATATATTTATTAACTAGTTCTAATAATATTATAAGTATATAAATAAATATATCTTTTATATCTAATTAAATAAGTCTAAGGTTTTTTTATCTAAGATAAGTTAAGTTCTAAAGTCTTAATCTTTATTAAATATTAGTTTATTATAACTTATAAACTAATTAATATCTAAGAAGTATTTTTTATTATTAGTTATATTAATATTTTAAATAAGTAAATCTTTATTATTAAATTATATTAACTAGGCTTATATATACCTATCTAGTCTTATTATTTTTATAAATAAAGAAAAAACTAGATTTTCTAGAAAAAAACCCTTACTTCTCTATTTAACTCTAATTATATATTAGTTCTTAGTAAGGGCTAATAAGGCCCCCCTTCTTAACTATTTTTATTTTACCCCCCTTAGAGAGGGGGTATCCTTTTTATTAGGTTAGGCTCCTCCTTACTTACTCTATATTTACTCTATATCTACTCTATCCTAGATCTACCCTAGGTCTAATATTTATATAGGTTAGCCTCTATTAGTTATATACTTATTTTATAATTTTCTTATTCTTAATTAGATAGTTAAGTATATAAAATATATCTCTTTAGTCTCTTAGTAGTATTATAGTAAGGGTATAACCCTAGCTATAGTCTTAGCCTATAAGTTTATATTAGAGAAGTATATAGTAGATATCCTTTAGTTTATATTTATACTAGTACTCCCTTATATTATACCTAAGCACTTATTACTTATAGAGGAAAGTATTTAACTTAATCTTTCTTATCTATAGTTAGATTATAATAGAGCTAATATACTATAGTGAGTAGAGGAGTAGGGCTGCTGTAGCCTTATATTTAGCCTATAGGGGCTTATAGATTAGGAATAAGGTAAGTTATCTTAAATCTTTATAATTTATTATATTTAATCTTTTCTTTTTAATAACTAGCTTTTATTACTTTTTTAGTATTTAGTATTTATTTATAAAATATTTAGCTTTTTATAATTATAATATTTCTTTCTTTTTTCTTTTCTAATAATATTAAGCTTTATTAGTTTTAAGTAAGTTCTATAAGTTATAAATCTATTTTAATACTTTTTTATATTTACTTAATTATATTATAAAAGATTATTTTAATAACTTATATCTCTTTTATTATATTTAAGTTATTTAATATAAAGATAATTATTAATCTTAATAATCTTCTTAATAAACTTATTAAAGTTATTAAATTAATCTTTTTTAATAATTTTATTTTTTATATCTTTTTATAGTTTATTATAAAAAAGTTTTATTTAATTATTATTATCTTAATTATTATTATCTTAATTAATATAAATAATAATATATTTAAACTTATATATATAATATTAAATAAATCTAATTTATTTTAAAGATTTAAGTTTATATATAATAATTTAAATTTTATCTAAGTCTTTAAATATAATTTATTATTTATTTATACTAATTAGACTATATATCTATCTAGTCTTATTATTATTTATAAGTAAAGGAAAAACTAGAGCCCCTAGAGGAAAACCCTTACTTCTTTCTAACTACTTTAGTCTTATATTAGCTTCTAGTAAGGTCTTATAAGGCCCCTCTTCTTAATTAAGTTTCTTAGGGGGGGGGTATTAGTTAGGTTACTAGTTTAGGTCTAGGTTAAGTCCTTAGCTATAAGTTAGTACTCCTAGCTTTATCCTCTAATTTAGTCCTAAGGGCGCCTTAAGGGCGTAGGGGGGGGCTTAATTTTACCCTTCCTAGCTAATCTAGGCTTAGGAAAAAAGATATTCTATTAGGGCTAAGTTATCCCCTAGTAGGTATCTCTCTACCTTTATAGTAGCCTAGTTAGCACTTCCTATCCCTAGTATACTTCCCTACACGCTTATAATAACTATATTTATATTTATTATTATTCTATAAACACTATATAAACGCGCTTAGTGACCTATATATTAAGTTCACTCTAGGGTTATATTAGCCGCTATATTATCCTTATATATCTTCTTATAATTAATATAATAGCTACTTATTAGTCTTTATCTAGCTAATCTATTACTATTATTAGCTAGTTAGTAGAGATAAAGGAGGCCTAATTCCTTAATTCCTAGCTTCTTTTCTTCTCTTTAATAACTATATTAATTATATATCTCCTTTCTTCTTACTTACGCTTTTCCTTTACTATCCCTATATATTATTTAGCTATACCTATAGCGCCCCCTATTTATAGACTTAAGCTAATTATATATAAGAAGCTCTATATTATTACTATCGCTTTTAAGTAAGTAAACTATTCCCCTTAACCTAGCCTAAGCTAGCCCTAACCCCTATCCTAACCTTAGTAAGATTTTTAATAACTAATCTATACCCCCCCGCCTCCTACTATAGTAAGTAACTTCCTCCTCTTATTAGCCTTAGTTTAGTGTCTAATTAGTATAGCCTTATTATTACCTTACTACTAAAATCTCTAGAGGAGATAAGGTCTTACTTTAGGGTAACCTTAAGCCTATATAGAGTAACCCTTAGGTCACCCCTTATAGTCGCTATATTAGCTAGATAAAAGATTCTAGTAAGTTAACTTATTTCTAGCCTACCTATATATACTATTCCTAGCTTAGCTCTAATCTATCCCTACTAACTATTTTTAGCTAGTACTAGCTTATATACTAAGTGTGTGTAGATAAAGTAGCGCTGCCCTTGTGTAAGTCCCCCCTAGTCTTAAGTTAATCTTAACGATTAATAATTAATAATGATAGGTGCTGCCCGCGGTCGAGCCGAGCGTGACCGCTGTCTAGGGCTAGCTGCGGGACCACCCCGCGGCCACCCCAGAGGCGGTCCTAGCTAACCCTGCCTTTAGGCAGTTAATGCTAGCTGCGTCTTAGGCCCGCCACGACGCCGGTGGCGTCACCACCGAGGAGGCCTAGGACTAGGCCCGCACCGTTAGAGGGGTTCACCCCTCTGTTATTTAAATATAATTTATAAAACTCTTTTAAAGTTTTTATATTTCTTAAAAATTTAAATAATTTTATTATTAGGTTTTCTATTATTATTAAGGTAATCTCTAAGAATTAGCTATTATTATTTTATTATTTTATTTATAAGAAGATTTCTAATATAAAGGATTTTTATAATTTCTTTTTTAATAAATTTATTAATCTTTAAATAAGCTTTAGCTTAAATAAAAAAGATATAAATATCTTCTTTTATTTTATTAAATATATTAAGTTTAAAAAACTTAAGTATTATAATAACTTTTTTTTTTAGATTTTTAAGTTTTATCTTTTTTAATTATATATAAAAATATTTAATTTTAATATTAAGTTTAATAATAACTTATTTAAAGTTTATAATTTTTATATTTATAATAAATATTATAAAAGATTAATTACTTAAGATTTTAAAAGTAATTTATTAAATAAAATTAAATAAAATATAATAATAACTTATTCTTAATTTATAATTAGCTTATTTTTTAAATAATAAATTAGATTAAATATTATAAAGTTATAATAAGTAATATTTATTATTATAAGTTCTTATTAAAAATAAAACTCTTAATAATAAAACTATTATTTAAATTAATTAATAAAGATCTAGACTACCTAATTATAAAAATACCTCCTCTTTAAGTACTTATTTATTTCTTTATTATAGTCCTAGCTTACTAGCTTATACTAAGCTTATAATCCCTTTTTAACTTACTAGCTTATACTAAGTTTATAATCCTTTATAGCTTACTAGCTTATAGTACGCCTATAATCCCTATATAGTCACATAACCTATAGTCCTTATTAAGCGACACGTAGGCTCCGCCTAGTCACTTCTCTAGGCCGCCTCCCTAGCTACCTTATATGTTTCTTTCGTTTATAATATATAAGTCCTAGAGTATTACCCTTACTCTAGACTACTAAAAATTCATCTATAACCCTCTATACCTATAATTAGGACTATCTATATTATCTTATAGTATTAGAATACTAGGTTAATAACTTATAAGAAGACCCTTATCTAGGATAGGTTTATAAGTTACAAGTATAGTCTAAAAAAAGATTAAGGTCTTACCTAAAACTAGGTATTATTAAGCTATATATAGCTACTAGCTTATTCCTAGAGTACTACCCTTACTCTAGTTATAAGAAAATTTATCTATAATAGCTTATACTTATAATTAGGGCTAATATAATATTATTAAAAGTATAGAGATATTATAAAAGGACGTAGTTAGTTATAGTAATAATAGGGGAGGTCTAAGAGATATCTACGTCTATCTAAGAGACCTAGTAGCTTCTATTAGTTAACTAAGCTACTAATTAGAAGGTCTCTAGTAGCTTATAGATATTAGAAAGGCGTAGAGAGTTATAGATATAATAAGTGGTATTATGATCCTAACTAAAGAGGTCTAAGAGACGTCTATATCTTACTAGGAGACTTAGTAGCTTCTATAATTAACTAAACTACTAATTAGGAGGTCTCTAGTAATAGGAGATATTAGAAGGATGTGGTTAGTTATAGTAATAACTAGGGAGGTCTAAAGGATGTCTATATCTTACTAGGAGACCTAGTAGCTTTATTAGTTAACTAAGCTACTAATTAGAAGGTCTCTAGTAGTGTAGAGACGTTAGAAGGACGTGGTTAGTCGTGGTGATAACTAGGGAGGTCCTAGAGATATTAAAATCTAGGGAATTCTTTTTAAGGTAACCCTAGCCTTACTATCTTCTATCTATCTTCTAGTTATTATTTTCCATAGTAGGTATTATCTTAAGCTATATAAGGAGGGTTATATTAGCTAAATATATACTCTTAGTATCCTACTCTTATTCTTTAGTTAATTCTAGTCCTTAGTATCTTACCCTTATTCCTTAATTAATTCTAGTCCTAGTCCTAATCCTAATCCTAGCCTTAGTCTTAGGTTAATATTAATCTTAGCCCTTAGTTAACCTCTAGTCTTATATAGCCTTTATAAGTAACTAGTAAAAGGGTATAAGAGACTTACTTTTTTTTAATTATTATTATCTTATTATCTTTTTACTTTTTATTTTTTTATTTTTTTTTATTTTTTTTCTTAACTACTTCTTCTTAGCTATTAAAAGTATCTTTTTATTAAGTCTTCTTTATTTACTCTTTATATCCTTCTTACTTTTATCTTCTTTATTATTATCTTTTTTCTTTATCTTTATCTACCTTTATCTTATATCTCTTCCTTCCTTTTATATACTACTTACTCTTAGAGGGATCTTAAGGATATAATACTTTTAATATAATATAAATAATATAACTAATTAATATAAGTTCTTATTAGTAGTTATCTTTATATATATCCTAGTCTCCTCTTTATTATTATATTATCTTCTTTTTATTATTTAATAATCCTTATTAGACTATAGAATAACTATAGAATAACTAGTTCTAACTAAGTAGGTGTAGGTGCTATACGGGGCCCGTATATAGCTATAAGTAGCTAGAATTAGGCCAGTACGAGCTAGCAAGAATTAGGCTTTTACATCACCACAACCATCACCACAACCATCACCTGTTTATCACCTTCTATAGTGTAACATTTAGGCTAGGTATAGAATAAATATAGTGAGGTGCTAGGACAGTTACGGCTACGGGTTTTCCTATACTTATAAAGAGGTACCCGATAGCTCTATAGGGCTAATAGGAGTACTTTAATAATAATAATAATAAATGACTAACACTTTTCGATCGGACTGCTTACATAATTTCCAGTGTTTGCCCTGCCAGTACGCCTCCTTGGTCCTTACCCACAAGCTGTGGCAATGTGTGCCTAACGACTACATTCGAGAGAGCGCCGCTGGAAGAAGCTGCGAGGTTCTGTCATTTTCTTTTCGCACGAATCCCGCGACGAGGACGACGATGATAACCCAGCTATATCTGCTCTAGGACTGGTTCTAGCAGCATATTCTGAAACCTGCACCTGACGATCAACCGCCATTGCCTCTACCAGCCGCTACACCGTACCTAGTATTGAAGTTCGGTGCCTTTCTTGTTCCTCAAATAGGTAAGATTCTCCGGCTCCCAATAGTCTACAGACACAATTCAAGGCACAAAATGCAGAATGGCGCTTTCTGGGCTGGGAACACGGGCCAATTATCGAGTCAGGATCTAATGATTTACAGTGCAAGCTCTAGCGTATTGAGAACTATTGTTGCACGATCACCAAAGCTGCAATCTTTGACTGAGACGAAATTATATCTCAAAGAAACCACCCAGAAAGCTTCAGTGGGTGCGACGCCTAATCGCCCAGCTTTGCTGCGGCGCTTGCGTCCAGGCACTAGGCTTGCTGTCGAATACATACAATGTCTGAAAGGTAAGATCTTAGCGAAGAAAGTCAGCACTTCTTTTAATCTTGCGCATTTTGGCAACTCTTTCTGTGGCTAATCAGCATGTAACTGTAGCAGAGGCAATTTTGTGAAGCATGCCACCCGACAGAGTTCTGTCTCTCTTCCCGGAGAGGCCCATCCGACCACTTCCTAAGCGAAAGCTCCGGGAGAAGTTATCGCCCGAGGCTATCCAAACGATCGAATACCCCTCTGCAACCGTACATAGCATCCCTCTGTTTCATTACCCAACATTCGCCGCTAGAGGGCCGCCGCACGATTTGCTAAAAGCATTTGGGGAGCCAAATAAACCATCAAGCGGATTACCCGAGACTTTGGAATCGTCGGATTCCAACGGATGTGAGCCCTTGGCTATCAGTTCTACTTCTGAAATACAGCCGCAACAATCTCCGCAAGAGGACAGCAAATCCTACGGTCCACTCGGTCATGGACCCTTTTTAGGCCAAGCCATTTCCGCTGTGTCGTCTATAGATGGCTACGAGTTACTCGAGAATACGAACAATAAGAAGAAACGCAAGATTCCGTCTGCTTCTGATTCCCTTCTGCGAGGATCTCTGTTTACCAGCAGCGGATCTGTCGAGATATTGGAGCTAGGGGGTAGAATAGACAACGGCAAGCAGGCGACTGCACCCACATTTGCCGTGTCTGGATCATTGCCCATGCATAGTGATGGGATCTCTGGCTCCGGGCGCGGAAGACTAGGCCGCACTCTACATACGAGAAGTCCCTTGAGAACTCTTTCTGACGGGAATAATACATGGCCGAGCAAACCATGGAAGACAGGTCTTAACCATTCAGTCAATGGTACGCAATACTGAATGGATATCAAAGCTCCATCGTGATCTAGGAGCCATAAATTCAAGACCAAGAGCTGACATCCTCCGCGCAGGTCATAGAACAAGCGGCATTATCTCTACCGCCATCGCGAATGCAAAGCGAATAGCCCCTTTCGGCCAGGAGAATACGGGCAGCTTATTGCAACATCATTTCAATGTAGGGAAAGCTACACAAATGGCTTCGCAGTTCACCTTCACCTGCGGATCACAGGTGATGGGCAAAGCGTTGTGGCCTGGTATGCCTTTCCGGGAACCGACACTGGTAGCGCTAAAGCTTACTTTCGTTAGATACCTCACCGGCGACGAGCGGCTCTGCACAATGTGCACTGCCAGCGCAGTTTGATCTAGAAAAAAATAGGCCAGCAGATGCGGCGTTCGGCGACAAAGCCACTGGAGAAGGACGAAGAATTACCAATAACCGCCGCCAGTTTGAAAGAGATCTCATGCTGGCCGCTCATAATCGCCGACAAGCCGCTGTGGATGCTTACCATCACAATCCCCCAAGGCTTCAAGATGTCTGGATTTGCGAGTTCTGCGAATACGAACGCATATTTGGGAGCCCTCCAAAGGCATTAATACGAGAATATGAGATGAAAGACCGCCGAGCTCGACAAGAGGAGGTAGATAGACGACGTCTACTGGAAAAAGCTAAAGCAAAGAGTCGAAAAGGCAGAAAGGGTAACAAAGCGACAAAGGGGACGCAATCGGTAACTCAGAGCCCAGACCAAGTACCAGAGGACCAGGCTGCAGCAGAGGCACCTTCAATGGGACGTGGCCACAGCTCCTCCACACAAGCAGAGACTGGCTATGAGGAAAGGTTCGATGATCGTCGGTCTCGGGACCCTCCTGACATACTAGGATCTCATGAGAAAAGCTCGCTGTCAAAAATTGTCCCTATCGTCTGATCTCGAGAAAGCGAACCGTCTTGGTGTGAAGTATGGCTCGCACACAGATATTTGGGAGACAAGTGCCCTGGTCTGTCATTGAACGCGGAGAGCGACTGTGTACTGATAGGTTGCACGATTAGTTCGCTATTTGCGGAATAAACAGAAAGAAACCCCTCAACTGGTAACAATTGCTGACAAAACTTGTCTGTGCTGTAGTTGGCGGGTGGGCCCGGATTGGAGGTTGCCTCGCTACGTGTTGACAGAATATGCTCTCACAGTGAGTCAGTTGCGCCATGCCCAGGAAGCGTAATTGGTGGCCTTCGACATATATTACCGACCGACAGATAGGGAAGATTTATCTCTCATGATAATGAATATTCAGTGGCTGGCGATAGGTTGGAGTGACGAGACGCAGCGGAGCTAGCAAGACGCGTATGTGGACGTTTCAAGGGAACGTGGCAGAAAGAGGAAATGCTGAGGCAGAAGGTCAATGATGGGCTGCAGATGACCAGCCAGCTCGCGAGTTTAGCTACTGAGATTTGAGAAGTTGAGGAGGAAAGCTCAATAGCGTCCTGAACAAATCCAGTCTCGGATGGCCTTGAAAAAGTTGGCAACTTTCCTGCGTAGCTTTGCGGACGAGTCAAGTAAAAAGTGGAGCGATGGTGATGAAGGTGAGGGTGTCACATATGAGGGACAATAGCTGTACGCCAAAGAACAGGCGTCTGTGTTTTTTGGCGTGACAGAGGGTAAGCTAGGCTATAGCTTCCGGCTGGATACCTTAGTTACAACTTACAACTTACTGGTAATCTACCTACCTAGGCCCAAGGGTGATAAAAAGATCGCTAACACACGGAATAGGGCTCACTCTAGATAAATAGGAAAAGGGGCAATATAGAGAATAAACACCCTTATTAAAGTGTAGAGAATTATATAGAGAATTTTATTATAATTATCTTATATTTTAAGACGTTTTGTGCGTCGGGTAATACACTAACTGGTGTTGCTGACACGTCTGCTTCAGTGGTACCTAAATACCTAGGTGCCTAGTAAATAGGTAATCAGTGTCAGTTGCACCTAAATACCTACCTAGGTAGGTACCTACCTGGTATCAGTGTCAGTTGCCAGTTTGCCAGTGCTAGGCGGGGGACGAGCTCAGACTTAGTCGAACAAACCTCAACCTTAGTCGAAGTAGGGCGAAGAACAGCAGAAAAATAATTCTCAACTGCAGATACGTTGCAGCTACTCTATACGTTAGCGGCCCCTTACTACTCATATAGGTAGGCAGCATAGACCTAGCATATGCCTGCTATATATAGAGGGTTATCTTACTAATAGTTAGCTACCTAGTGCTAGCTCTGGCGCTGTTAACTCTGGCGCTGTTGACTCTGGCGCTGTTGACTCTGGCGCTGTTGACTCTGGCGTTGCTGGCTCTGGCTCTGGCGTTGCTAGCTTTAGCGCTGTTAGATACACCTTTAGGCATATACCTCGTATATTCTAGGCATATGCCTTATATACTCTAACATTTTATAGATTTTACTAGTAGCATATGTAACGCAGCTGTAGGAGTATACTCACCGCCTTTATGTTTTTAGCCCCACTTCGACTAAGGTTGAGGTTTATTCGACTAAGTCTGAGCTACGTGCTCGTGCTAGGCTGGAAGCCTGGAACCGAGTTCAGGTGTTTGGGCGACTGTGTCGTCATCGGCTTTTGGTGCCCCCCTGCACGAGTTTCAGTGATTTGTCCCCCGAAAACTGGGCAAAGCTCGTGGCTCAATCCAATCCTTCCCTGTAGACAAGGCCTAGCAATGCGCGCTCCTCGTAAGCCCAGCTTCGTGGACATACTCTTGGCTCCATCACAACTTGCCTCATAATACGATCGTTCAATGTTTTCTATATTCTGGTGCCCATCTGTTTTTAACTTGTCCAAGGTTCTTGAGCGGCTACGTTGTCCATCATGTTCGGTAGTCGCAAACGTGCTACTCTAGTGCAGGTAAGTTTCGCGCCAGTTAGCCCCGTCCTTCGGAATTTAAACTTTTCTGGTGAACCGGCTGCTATTCAATGAACGACCAAATCTAGCTCGTCAGATTCAATTTTCCTTCCACCATCACTCCTCGCATCGCTATCACGCAGTGCTAATCATGCATGTTGTCCGTTCGCCGCAGCCGTTGACCAAGGAGACCGCCAATGCCAATGCTGCCACCGCTGCCGCTTCGGCTTTCATGCGTCGCTCCTCTGATGCGTCTCTTTCCTCTGCAGCGGCCGCTGCTGCGCTAAGGGCTCGACCGACAAGTCCGACCAATGTTGCCGAAGTACAATCAAAACGTCTCTCACGGCGAAGCCCATCCGTGCCATCCACCACAGGCAACCGCCGCGAGCTGACACGGACGCCCAGCGTGGGCTCAATGATGGAGCGCACGTTTCGATCTCCTTCGCCCGGTCGCAGTCCAGCGCCAGTGCCTCATGACGTGCCTCCTATCCCGAGAATTCCGAATACCGACAGCTACACGGCCTCATCTCGACCAAGCAGCTCCCCGCGCAAAGGTCGCGCCGATTTGCACAACCAAAACTTCCGCACAGCGAGCGAGAAATTGAGAGATGGCCAGAAAGGCTCTTGGTTTGCTGCTTCCACTGCTCATGATCTACATGCGGTGCGACGGTCAGCCTCGGAGCTCCAACTCTCCTCCATTCGCACGCCATCCGAACCAAGACCTGGGAGCGTCAGCCCGTCGATCAACTTTTCATACCCCCGCGCAAGACTACACTCGCCTACTGGAAGTCTGAGGTCTCTGCAAGTTGAACACCAAACTTTGGTGTACGACCCAAACTCTCGGCGCATGGTGCCAAGAGCGAAAGTCAAGGCCCGATCCCAAGCCTTATACCAAGAAGATCATGAACTGGTCAGAGACAAGTCCCAGGCCAAGAAACAGCTAAAGCAGCCTCGCATCTCGAGAGTAGGCTCCCATCTCTCACGTGGCACCGTTGCAAGAACAAAGGTGCCGGCTCTGGAAACCAACGAAGCAGAGCTTGAGCTGCCTCCTAGTGCAGCACCTGAGCCCGACCTGGGCCATGAAATTGAACCTGAGGCAGATGCTGCAGCGTTGAAACCTAAAGCGAAGAAGAAAAAGCCGAAACAAATCCAGCCAAGCAGCTCGATAGGATCCGGGATAGGGGCAGCGGAGACGCCAGACAGCTCTGTTTTGCCAGAGATCACAGCCGAATTGCCATCTACAGCTCCCAAAAAAAGTACCATCCTGCCGTCTTCTGGAGGCAGGATTGCAAAACTTCCCGAGAACGCGGAGGGCATCACTCACTCGCCGAATTCGAAATCTAAAGTGAAGGCCGTAGCTTCAAGGGAACCCTCAGAGAGCCCTGCTCGATCGGCCAGATTTGCAGCCGCAACAGACCAATTAGTCGTGCGACACGAGCCACCTTCACGATCGCTTTCCCCTCGCAAATCTGCCTTGAAGCATGCTAGTCCGACCAGGGCTGTGTCGCCTTCTGATGATGGATCAGACGTCTCGGGAGCCCCCGGTACCATGACTGCACTCGATGATGCCCGCAAAAAGAGCTTCAGAGTCAGTTGGGATGACCGCAATACGGTACTCGTTAGTGAAACCACTGCACAATTTGCATCCGGGCAGGCTACCAACTCCAGCCCGCAGATGAAGAAGTCGTGGCACAGCATTGTTGGAAAGGGGAGCAAAAAGGACGCCGCTTGTCTCGAAAAGGAGGAGGGCATGTCTCCCAGACCAGCACTTCCCAGCTTTGGAAGTGTACGGGAAAAGAAGCCAAGGGAGCAAGAAGAAAGACCACTCGTTCGTCCTGAGCATGTATTCCAGACCGAGACTCCTGTCGCAGCTGCAGCCGTTTCAGCGGCATTTCCTATCGAGCCCAACACTTCCAAGCAGCCAGAGCCCTTACCAACCCCCCTTCCATCCGTGAAGAAGGGGGAGGAACTTTCAAGCTCGGAAGACGAACTCATGGAAGATACATCGGACGATGACCTTGATTCCGAAGCTGAAGCTACTCATCCTCGCACCAATGGCGTGGCAACCAACAGCAACGAGAGCTCTGAAAACCAAGTACCAACGATAGCAATCTTCCATGCCAGCCCTCGTCTGCCACAAACCGAACAGCATGAGAAAATCGCAACCGCCAATGTGGGCGATGAAAACAGTTCATCGGCCAGTGAGGAACTAGAGGTGACTGATGCTCACACTCACGGCCTGCTGATGGACGACATCAAGGAAGAGGAGGAGGAAGGAGAGATGTACAGCGATGCTTACGAAGAGATAGCTGAGCCAGCTGGCGATGGCTTTTTGTCTTTGGATGCTGTTCTAGAAAACCCAACTAGCTCGCCCAAGGTAAAGAGCTTCCATGACAAGCTCGCCGTTGAAGGGAAGGAACCCGAAGCTACTGAAATGATCAATCAAGGTAACCCTCCTGATGACTGGGAAAATGCCAAGGCTTTTTGGAAGAGTCTATCATCAGCCAAGCGGCGACAGTTGGAACAAGAAGCTATGGAGGAAACCGACGAAGAGCATCAAGAGACCCCCGAGAGGTCGAAAACTGATTCACGCAAGTCTCCCAGACCAAAAACAGACACTGTGACGCCTACGAAAAATCGCTCATATCAAATTGCATCAGGCCCAATCCCGCCACACGATAGAACTCCGGGGCACATATCCAACTCAGGATTGAAGTCAAATGATAGCAGTATGCGAAAGTCAATGAGGGGCAGCCAACACAATGGGCCACCGAAATCAGAGTCCCGAAAACCTGGTGGTAGCCTTCGCACGTCTATGCGATCAGAGGGCCCCTACGTCGGTGCAGAGCCTCATCCCCAACCTCTTGGATCGGCATCTCCAACATCTGCTTCTCGCATGAAACGGTCACTTCGCCACAATTCTATGGACTTGAGTAGCTCGGAGCCACGCCCCTCAATTATCGCGAGTGGTCGTCCCGCTTCATATCATGCAGCCGTGGATGCAGTTTCCTCTACGCTCCAACCGCAAGTCCCTCAAGTGAACGGTTCTCCTAATGGAGCTCGCACGAAGACGACTTCGCGTCGCCGTGGCTCCGATTCGAGCGAGAGTAGTTTTACTCGTGCACGGGCAGCCTCCTCCGGGATACATGAGTTCCGCAGGTCGATGCGAGGCAGTATGCGGGAACCCCCAGCAATGTCCAATGGCATGCGGCCCCTGTCGCCCCCTGCTATTAGAACGCGTCGCGATTCCGTCTCATCTCTCCCAGCAGGCCCCGGCTTGGGTGCAGGGCGCCTGCGTCATTCTCTTCGTGGCGAGTCAGCAGACCCGCCTGCCAGAAGGCGCATACCCGGATTCGGAAAATCGACCGCAGGTAAATCAAAGAAGGAAAGGAGCGGTAGTCGATTCGGAGACTCGAGCGATGAAGATGAGGGGCATACGAGCATAAATCTTTTCAAGAGTCGTTTTGCCGACTCTAGCTCCGACGACGATGAGCCACCAACAAAGGTTAAGGGTAAAAATCTACCCAAGTCGCTGCGTACAAAAGCAAACGCTCGTGCCACTTCCAGTGCGATCGAGCTACCCTTCGCTCGTGACAGACGCGAACCCCCTATGCTTGACAATGGTCCTTTTACTCAGCCCAAACTCACGCAAGCTATCGAAAGCTCGCAGCATCAGCCAGGCTCTGGCCGAGGAGCTTTGGTGCCCTTACCGGATAGTAGTGACAATAACGTGCCATCCCCACCCCGGCATACCAGACGCGGAAGCTTTATCTCGCTACTAAGGCGCAAAAAGGATCCTTCCAGCCAGATAACCCGAGACTTAACAGAGAGCGCTGCTCGTCAAGATACGAACCTCGAACGCAGCACAGGGGAGCTGGAAGCGCTTCGCAACACGCCCCTTCATAAGCGCGGCCCGAGTTGGCCACTTCCAGAGCCGGGGAGAACTGGCTATGGAGCCGCCGAGCCCTCGCCAGAGCGCCCATCTACGGCAGGAGGAGCCATTGTCAGCACCAGCTCTAACAAATCTAAGTTTATGCGTCGGCGCAGCGCATCACAGGGTATGGTACCAGCAGACACTGCCCATATGGACGGTGACCTGGTCACAGATACTGTATCACCGAAGAAGAAGAAGAAATTCGGGGCTCTGCGCAAGATGTTTGGACTGCACGACTAGAGAAGTGCCGTCTGTTGCTAAGTCGCTGCGCAACGAACATGTTGCAGGGAGATGGGTATCAGCACGAGCTGCCACCCCGTGGTAAGGGTAATTCATGTGACTGGAGCATGGTACTCTCCCTTTTTCCCTTCTTTGCTCCATGTTGCATTTCTGAGTTTCTGCTCTTCTCGATAGCCGCCACGTGCTGCTTCCCATTGTTCGTTTCGATGCTGTAATTCCCTTTGCGCCGTATGCCATGCATTTATTCACGAGTTTGTTAATCCGTACATCTGTACACACTTCTTCATAATCTGTTGCGCTGGGCGGTGTCGCTTTTCTCTCGAAAACCTGCCTTTTTGTAATACATCCGTCTAGCACTACTGTGCATTCATTTTGTTTTGTATGCACATTGCTGCCTCCTTTCCCTTTCGTGTCTTTGATTCTTCCTCCTTCTTTCTTCCCCCTCCTTTCTTCCCCCTCCTTTCTTTTTATTTTTGGATATTTAGAAAAAAGTCAGGTGGATTGCTGCGCTTGCTTACTTTGCTTGTTTTTCGGGCGCGGGAATCGCGCACTCGAGACAATTCGGTTGAACAGTTTTGTTTTTGAGACCCTCTATGGCTTCCCCTCATATAATTTCACGCAGTTGGATCTTTTTCGAGTCTTCCGTTTGCTACGACAGCTCAATGTTAATTTATGTAATACTGCAACAAGTCGCAACGTGGCGAGTGAAGCGAGGATGCCGCGGTTGAGCTAGGCGCCAGATTGTGGTCGAATCCGACAAGTGTATAATGATCGTACACATGATCATACACATGAGGGCTCGCTGCCGTTCACGTTAAGGAAAAATGTGGATTTGTAATCCTAACCCAGTTTTTATGATGGTAAATCAACGCCAGCCGCCAGGTCAATGCAGCCCGTCCTGTTTTCCGACCTGCCCACATATATATATTTTGTCGACGTTGTCTGTGGTGGAGACACCACATACCTTTAGATGCTGAAACAAAATGAGAGCCATGGTGTGCACTGGTCTGGATCAACTGTGGTCCTATGCTATATCTAGTTTTCAACCACGCGATCTTTCTTTTGCACGCTCCAAAAGGAGGGTAAGCTGGCTCTTGGTGCGCCCCAACGGCAAGCTGGCAGAGCTGCTTGGTTGTGTTGGTGTCAAGCGAGCTTCCAGTAACGGCGATACGGAGCGTCCCCCGTACGAGTTCACTTCGTCTTTGGTCAAGTTCGACGCTGATATTTGGGTTGAATTGTGTATACTCCCAGCTTGATCGATAATTGTCCCTTGTGCAGCCACATTGGATGTTGAAGAAACCGCTTCGGTGAATAGTGAGCGCTTTGGCTTAGCCGTGGATGGCACCCTGGGCGCATTTGGTAGTGTGATAGACTGCGAGCGGCGCATCACTGGCTGCTTGCCGAGGGCAATCTTCTCACGAGTTGATAGTTTGGACGACGCCTTGTGGTCGTTTTGTGCGAGACTACCCGCACATGGCGTCGTCGTCCCCGTCCGCTTGATTTGAGAATCGATTTCAGGTTGACCACGATTCCTCACTTGCCGCACTCGAAAATTGGACTCTCCATTGCGAACGGGGTGTTTCCTTGCCGCGGATGACGTAGAAGCTAGCTCGTGAGAATCCGTCTGCGATTGAGGCCTTTGAGACATGTCGCTTGCTTGTAAATTTGCTCGGGTGCTGACCACTGCATGCCCTACGCCATCGAAATCATTTGCTAGCGTGCTTCCTGATGACGGAGCCTCACTCTCGACACCATCTTCCTCTGCGGATTCTGGAGGCGAAACAAAGCGAGTGGTATTTTTGGCAATATTTGTGGACGAGCTGCCTACCTTTTTGAGAATAGGAGGCCGCTGTAAGGAATGAAGAGCGCCGGAGGAGGATCCTACCGCAGATTTGCCATTGGGTTGTGAGTTTCTCTGCAGATGAGCGACAATCAATTCAATAGTCAAGGGAGCGGCCTGCAGTCAGGTCAGCTAGATACAGATGTGGTGGTGAACAGCCATGCAGAGAACAACTTACATCTGGCCCTTCCCATCGATTCGGAGGTCCCCTAAGCGGGACAACAGTCGGACCAAGAGAGATGTCCTCGAAGATTTGGGCAAGAACACGGCCACTCAGCTTGGACCGGTCACTGCCCCAAACATGCCACCAAAAGTTCTCCAGACGGCGAGCAGTGGGATCCTTGAGCTTCTTGTTCGTTGTCGTGTACACTTAAGTATGTGAGTAGATAGGTGTATAATTTCAAAAGGAAAGCCAAGCTTACCGTGCCAGTATTGGTGCACCTTGGCTGGTGGCAAGGTAGAATAGCTAGCTACTTCGCCATATACGGTGCTGGAGTTTGTCAGGATGCCTTTTGGCAGCGGTGTCGGCTCTGGGTGCTCCATGGTGGTAGGGACAGGCAGGGTTGACAGAGACCCTTGGTGAGGCTAAAGTAGGGAATATTTAGATAAGACTGAGAAGGAGAAGAAGAGCGGGAGACAGGTTCAGTCTCGGATCACCTGAGGACAGGGTTTGACGGCACCGCTTTGCTGTTGCGTAGTAGGTGATTTGAGCGCGGGTGTAGATGCCCGGTGAGGTGCAAGTCCTGCATTTAGGCTCGATGAAAATCCATGGTTGCAATATGCCAGTGCTTGGTGGTGTCCAACATTCAACTGATAAACCCAAGGGAAAAGGAGAGCAAGAGGTATAGCTAAAAAGTTGTGGGCTGACCGGCCTCGAGTGTCGAGCCCAAGGTGGGAGAAAGTCGGCGCAGCACGAGGTCCGGGATAGCCCCAGCAGCGGCAAGCTTTTTTTTTCCGGGCGGGACCAGGATGCAGCCAGCGAGGTAAATCAAACAGCGACCAATACACTGAGTAGGACGAGTTGGGTTGCACCGCCTCGTCCGGGCCGCACTAGGTTGGCGGACCGGGGGGGGGCAAAGGAGTTGAGTGGAAGCTGTTTGATCTGATCAAATCGGCTCAATTGGGCGTTGAAACAGGCAGTTTTTGGGGTGAATGCTTGAAAGCCAAACTTGGATGCTTGGGTTTGAGGTCGAAACTGGGGGGGAGGGGGGAGGAGTGGCTTGCTCTGGACTTGGCACAACGAAGGCTAACTGAACCAAACGGACAAGCATCATCTTACACTACTGACCAATGGTAGCAATACGAATTTGTCGCCTCTACAATGCACCGGCGGCACAACCAAGGCAAGCTTTGCTGCCACGCGTGACGACGCCACCGCCCTTGTCCGGCAAACTAGTTACCAGATGAGCGGAAAGTATGCGGCGCGGCGGACATGCAACCACGCCGTCAACCTTCGTATAAACTGCCATGTAACCAACTAACCACTGCTCTTCATTGTCCAAGTCGCACCAGAGCAGCGAGCCTTGGGGGGCCCAGCCAAAAAATTGGCCGCACCTAAAGTCGTCTCAAAAAGCCGATGCACCACGGGACCCTTTCCGGGCCAGGGACCACGCGCGTATTGAGGGGCCTCTGTCTCGTGACAGAAAGCTGGCCGAGAAGAGAAGTTTGTGGTCCCATCACTGCTTCTTGAACGCTGTGATTGGCAGCGAGCCCTGGCGCACTCCTCTTATGTCACTCTGTCACTCCATGCAGTCCTGAGATAGCCAAAGCACCAGCATCGACTTGCTGCTCCCTGTGGCCAAATTTATGGACTCAAATACCTACCAATTGGTACTGCCACAACCATCCAAAAATTTTACTGATAGGCCATTTGGCCGCACGAGCCGCGGTTGGAACTCTGCCAAATTCGATATCGTGACGCAAGTGCAGTCTTCATCGTATACTCCATCATCTGGACTGTCTTTCAATTCTTCTCACTTTTTCCTAAAGATATTTGGGCTGAGCCTCTGTGTGCTGGCTCTGTATCGGCATAAGATTCTCTAAGCTATGCTAGCATATGTTCCATCCCAGTACTGGCAATCGCCACCTCCGTTAGCCGCAATTCCAGGCACCTCTTGTTCAAAAAATCAAGCCTTTTACTTGAGTGGCCTTTCAGGTGAGTGTATAACCGCCGTCCACTCGCAGGTCAATGCCGTTGACGTATTTGCTGTTCTCTGAGAGCAGGAAGATTACAGGTCCCATTAAGTCACTGGGATCTCCCATCTTCCCCATGGGAATAAGAGAAACCCATTTCTTCTTGAGCTCGGGGTTCTCGTCGAGGATCTTTGCTGTCCTATTATAGAAGTCCTGTTAACATCTTGAAAGGGTAGATAATCATAGCAAAGGAACCACTTACAGAGCTGTCATCATATATCCAGGGCTGAGACAGTTGACTCGGATGTTGGCATCCGCCCACTCAACCGCAAGAGAAGAGGCTAGATGGCGAACACCGGCCTTGGAGACATTGTATGGCCTAGACGTAGCCGATTAGTCCTCACTTAATCTTTTCTTTTTCGCCCATAAGAGTTATCGCTTACGTTTGAGGCTGGGGCACGTTGACAATAGAACCGGACATGCTGCCGATCAGGACCATACTTCCGGGCGCCTTGCGCTCCATGAGATGGCGCGCGACCGAAGTGGCAAAGAGGTAGGTGCCATCGACATTGACGGCCCACAGCTTGCGCAGGCGATCAATTGGGTAGTTGACGGCCTCGTAATTTTCAGTAAAGCCGGCAGATGTAACAAGGTTGTCAATCTTGCCATGCTGCCCGATGACTTCGGCAATACAAGCGTCGACGGAGGCGGGGTCAGAGACGTCCGAGAAGTGAGCGGTAACCTTTGGGACTCTGCGGCATGTTGTGTTAGTGTATATGATACGGAGAGTACGAAACGAAGTAGGATATGACCCGCCAAGGCAGAGACAGAGAGAGGAACTCACCGCTCGGCATTGGGATTCTCTCGCATGAAAGCCTCGACAAGGTTCTTGGTCTGCTTCTCAGCTTCCTCCTCTGTTGAAATGTCAGCGGGGCTGGATAATCTACCTAGTTCATGAGTCAACTTACTATTCATGTCAACCAGGGCGACATCAGCGCCAGAGTACACCATGCCTTGGGCAATGACAAGACCCAGGCCTCGGGCGCCTCCAGTGACGAGGCCGACATTCTTGTCCAGAGAAAAGGTCTGGAGCGTCGGCTTCACGTACTGGCCACCCGCGCGGCGGACGGGGTCGCTTGGGAGCTCATCCTCGGGGGGGAAGGGAATCTCGATATCTGAATCGGTCTGAGAATGACTGCCAGGCTTGTTGCGACGGGGCGACCCGTCATGGAGGGCACGGAGGGCAGCAGGCGACTGGCACACGAAACCCGGGCGCGCAGCGGCACAGCGGCGGGTAGCAGTGCGCACGATCGGCGTAAAGCGCGAGGCCATTGCTTTTGATTGACTCTTGGGGTCTGTAACGTCAGTTCTGCGGCGATGCGCCCGAATTCGAATTCCGGCGGTTGTGATTTCGCGCAGCGCTGGGAGAGTGAACTGTTTTAACTAGTTAACTAACTAGCTTACCTAGGGCACCTCCAACTAGACTAGCGCAGATCGGTGACGACAGAGACTCGATGGCGGTCGGGAGGGCGGGCAGAACTGAGCAACGGAGATGACAAGCGATATTCTGAGTTGTATGACTAGAAAAGGGTATATTCGACTGAAAATGAAATGGATGCAGACGGAGCTTTTAAGAGGACACTTGGCGAGAAGTAGATACTGAGTAGCATTGGCTGGTCTCAATTGTAAGCATGTATTTACCGGGACCCAGAAAAGGCTTCGTAGCTTCCTAGTGCACATCTCCTCCATCCAATGGCTCTGATGGCCGCTTGCTCTCGTACCCAGTTGCGGCGAGGAAAAAGTTGCCAGAAATCGGGACGTACTGGTGTCAGCAGCTTCGTCTACCCCTAGACCCCTCCATTCCACGATATCTGCGAAGTGTTTCGTGCGGTTGCAGCCTCGAGCTCGCCTCGTCTTGGACTTGGGTTACACACATCCCTAGTTACTGGCGGGCTCTGGTCTGGAATTCTTGTCTACTGGTAGGTCTGTCTACTGACATCTACAAGTACTTGGTTATGATCTTGGGACGGCCAACCAGCTCGGTGTGTGTTGATCTGCAAAGTCGTCATTGGGAGATTTTTTTTGGAGGTATGAAGAGCCTCGAGAAAAAAACCACAAAGGCCTGTCTCATGAGGCTTCTCAACAGAGGGAAGAAGCTCAAACATGCAATCTTCACTGCATCTGTCATGAGTGGGCACCAAGTACCAAGTAGCCTTGTAAAGATTCCATCGCATGCCATCGCATGCCATCTTTACCGGAGCAGGCCCACGCCATTTCAATTGACAAATGAGATCGCGATACATTCGATAATTAAAGACACCGCTCCCATTTTGCGGCTTTGTAATAGCTAGCTATCCGTCTGCTCTGCCAGCGCAAGCAGTCGCATCCTGCTCCGTGGCTTACAACTTCGCTAAACACGCCTTGCAAGAGGGCAGTACTAGAAGAGGCGGTTTATAGATAGTATATGTAAAAATGAGATACAAATGACAGAGATGATACAGACAATAAAGACAAGAAATTCAATAACAAAGATGAATTAAGAAGTATGAAAAATGTAAAGATACAGGCAGATCATACACTGCCTCCGCTGTGCGCCGTTCATGATAATATCCTCTAAGTGTATCTTCAGATGGCTAATATGCCAATCGCTACAACATTTGCTCCCGCCCTTTTGTCCTATTTCTTAGGCGTACTGTTTATTGAAAGCGCGGCCAATGACCATGCGACGGATTTCTGATGTACCCGCGCCAATCTCATACAATTTGGCACTAGAGAACGATTGTTAGCAAGTAAACAAAAAGAGTTATCGTTTGTCTGGGTGACCTCAGCACTTACTCTCGTAGCAGGCGCGAGGCCGGCATCTCCTCCACATATCCCATACCGCCAAGAAGCTGGATGCAGTCCAGGGAGCACTCCGTGGCGCGCTCGGCGGCGTATAGAATAGCACCAGCGCAGTCCTCAGTGCGAATCTTGCCCTGCTCGTCGACAACGCGAGCCGTCGCATACGTGTATGCCCGCGAAGCCTGGAGCTTGGTGTGCATATCGGCAAGCTTGCCCTGAACAAGTTGATTGTGGGCAATCGGCTGGCCAAACTGCTTACGCTGGTGGCTGAATGGAAGGGCAACATCAAGAGCAGCCTGCATGAGACCTAGAGGACCAGCGCTGAGGACCAGGCGCTCCAGATCGAGACCCTCCATCAGCACGCGCACGCCGCCGTTGACCTTTCCGAGGATATTCTCCTTGGAAACGAACACGTTGTCAAACATGAGCTCGCCAGTATTGCTTCCACGCATCCCCATCTTGTCGAGCTTGCGCGCACAGCTGAAGCCCTTGGCGGTGGTATCAACAATAAAGGCAGTAATGCCCTTGGAAGCCTTCTCGGGCTGCGTCTTGGCGTAGACGACAATGACATTGGCATCGGGGCCATTGGTAATCCACATCTTGGAGCCGTTCAGAACGTAGCCGCCGTCAACTTCTTTGGCGGTCGTGCGCATGCTGACAACGTCGCTACCGGAGCCCGACTCGGACATTGCCAGACCACCAATGCTGGTACCAGCTATCAGGCCGGGCAAATATTTTTCTTTCTGTTCCGGCGAGCCGTTAAGTTGCAGCTGGTTGACGCAGAGCTGGGAGTGCGCAGCGTAGCTTAGCGCGATCGATCCGGACGCGCGTGAGAGCTCCTCCATGACGATGCAGTGCGCTTGGTAGCCCAGGCCCAATCCGCCGACGTCCTCGTCGGCCGTGATGCCCAGGAAGCCCGCCTCGCCCAGCTTCTGCCACATCTCGTTCGGAAAGGCATTGGACTTGTCCGTGTGCGCGGCGACTTCCTCTGAAATCTCACGTCGGGTGAATTCTTGCACACGCTCACGAAGCTCCTCCAGATCCTCCGTGGCAGGCGGCTTGAAGCCATTAGGGTGCTTGGACGAGTGCAAACGGGACTGCATCGAGGTTACTGTGATGGTGGGACACAATTGCCTGGCGACAGGGCGCGCCAGGACTCTGAGCGCCTTTAAGCTAGACATTGTAAATTCGGACGGTCGGGTTCTGCGTCAAGGAAAATACTCGGCTTCCAAAGAGAGATTGATAGACATCAAAAGCGGTAGAAAAAATACAGAGAGAAGAGTTTGTAGATCCGGGCCGCGGGACCAGCAAAACAGTGCCGGTTCCCCGGATTATGGGGGCTGAGTGTGTTCAGCGGCTCACGTGTCGGCTTGATGCGGCTTGATGCGGCGGCCGGCTACCCCAGGTTTCGCGGTCGCGATGGGCTCGGCTTAAGCCCCGTTTGTGTGCGAAACACTATTTACAATCTCTCTCCCTCGCTCGGCTCAAATCTTCCAGACACCGCAGCACAAAGGCGGAACAGGTGAATTACCCAAGTACAAGAGCTCTCTGCGGGGAACCACTTATCTGCCGCTGCGATTATCGTTCTTCCTCTACCATCGCAGCACAAACAATGTCCTTCTCGCGACCCTCACAACAGGCGATGCGCCTGAGCCGTCAGCTCGGCCGCCAACCCGCCGCCGCCAGAGTCTACCGCCAACTGCGCAGCGTCGCCAATCTCAGCTCGCCGCACCAGGCAGCCGCCATTTCGCGAATCCAGAGCAATGTCGACACCTCGTCAGACGAGTACAAGGAGAACCAGAAGCAAATGGCCGAGGTCATGACACAGATGCAGGACCTCTCCACCAAGATCCAGCTGGGCGGCTCGGAAAAGGCACGCGCCAAGCATCTCGCTCGCAAGAAGATGCTGCCCCGCGACAGAGTCACCGCACTCATTGACCCCGGTACAACGTTCATGGAGCTGTCGCCAATGGCTGGCTACGAGCTGTATCCCGAGGCCGAGGTCCCCGCTGGTGGCATCATCACCGGTGTAGGTGTCGTCGAGGGCGTCACCTGCGTCATTGTCGCCAACGACAGCACTGTCAAGGGCGGCACATACTACCCTATCACTGTTAAAAAGCATCTTCGAGCTCAGGCCGTTGCTCAAGAAAACAAACTCCCGTAAGTGGAAACTTCGTGCCAGGCATCGCATGTCCTCGATCGTTTCAAGTCCGCTAACACTCCCCATCCCTTTTTAGTTGTATTTACCTCGTCGACAGCGGTGGTGCCAATCTGCCTCACCAGGCTGACGTTTTTCCCGACCGCGACCACTTTGGCCGGATCTTCTATAACCAGGCGCGCATGAGCTCCCAAGGCATCCCTCAGATCGCCGTAGTCATGGGTCCTTGTACAGCAGGCGGTGCCTATGTACCCGCAATGAGCGACGAAAGCATAATTGTCCAGGAACAGGGCCACATCTTCCTCGCTGGCCCTCCTCTCGTCAAGGCTGCTACCGGAGAAATTGTCAGCCACGAAGACCTCGGTGGTGGTAAGATGCACTCTTCCGTCTCTGGCGTAACCGACTACCTGGCCATCGACGATGCCCACGCTATCGTTCTCGCCCGCCGCAGCATCAGCAACCTGAACTGGCCCGAACGCTCCGCCGCTACGAATCCGCCCGCCAAGACCTTTTCTGAGCCCCTCTACGACCCGGAAGAGCTCCTCGGCATCGCCACGACCAACCTGCGCAAGCCAATGCCTATTCGTGAAGTTATTGCACGCATCATTGACGGCTCCGCATTTTCCGAGTTCAAAAGAGACTACGGCACTACCCTGGTGACCGGCTTTGCCGAGATCTACGGTCAGAAAATCGGCATCGTCGCCAACGATGGCATTCTCTTTGCCTCCTCCGCCATCAAGGGTGCTCACTTTGTTGAGCTCTGCACGCAGCGTGGCATTCCTCTCGTCTTCCTGCAAAATATTTCTGGCTTCATGGTCGGCTCTGCTTCCGAGCGTGAGGGTATCGCCAAGCACGGCGCCAAGCTTGTTACCGCTGTCGCCTGCGCTGACGTGCCCAAGTTTACTGTTGTTGTCGGCGGCAGCTACGGCGCGGGCAACTACGGCATGTGCGGCCGCGCATACAGCCCGAGATTCCTGTGGATGTGGCCGAATGCTCGTGTCGGTGTTATGGGTGGTGAGCAATTGACTGCTGTCATGGAAACTGTTGGACAAAAGGCCGACCCCGAACTCCGAGCCAGAATCGATCGCGAGAGCGATGCAATCTTCTCTTCCGCTCGTCTTTGGGTAAGTACCGAATTAAGACTTCACAGCCACCATATTTGTTTTTGTCGAGCAGGCACTAATCTTGTTGAAATAGGATGACGGTATCATCCCCCCGCAGCACACCAGACATTACCTCGGACTAGGTCTCAAGGCTGCTATGGCCGGTAGAAACGAAGTCAAGGCAGGTGATACCAAATTCGGTGTCTTCAGAATGTAAATTACTACGAACAGATAGAATTGAAGAGAAAAAAGCCAAACAACTTAGGCAACATGCAGTCAACGAGCGGTTTGTGTTGCACAAGCCACAATAAGACGTCACAGCACGATGGATACATACATTTCTTGCCAGATCGGGCGCTGAGACGGATGCCTCCGGCGTGCTTTGAACTGGTGTGATTGAAAGCATTGCGCAGTGAGAGGGCTATCTTCTGGATTCTTCAGCAGATATAATATGGTATCTAGTCAGGAGCAACTCAACGCCGGTGCTGTCATCGCTTGCGCGGCTATAAACAGGTCATGGCAAAAACAAAATTAAACAGTACATTACAATCCTTATACAAGAGTCCTTCCTTCCATTTGAATTTGCAATCGCATCGTAATACGGGCTAGGTTCCGCGGCCGCATCTGCTATTTGCACTCACCCCGCCTTGGCTCCTATTCCTCCAACAAGTCCATTTCCCAGGTCGATATGAAAATCGACGAGGTTTATGGAACTGCCATTACCAATAGTGATATTAGAAGCTTGTTTTGGGGTAATTTTCGGACCGTTGACGGCGTCCGCTGCGGTGATTTTTGTGAGAAAAGCCTGCACGTCGCTCTGCGCATCTTGTGCAGTGTTCACACCTTGTTCCTGGAGAACAAAGAGTACTGAAACCCGACAGAAGTCAACAACAGTGTCTGTAGCGTCGAAGGGCTCTTTTTCATTGGTGCGAGCATTCAAAGTGCCCTTCGCAGCTTCTGGGCTACCCAGTCGTGGGTTCGAAAGTGTGGCGTCGGATCCAAAGTCATTGCTTATTTGTGCGGCCCATTTAGCTTGAGCTTGTCGCGAGGCCCTCCTCGTTTTCGGAATTGCCTGCGTTTTCGAAGTAGCTTGAGAAGAGCGACCATTAAACGTAACAAGTGAATTTTGCGCAATGCAGGAAAGACCGTTGGCGTTGATCTTGGCCAGTATCGAAGTGCCTGATAGTGGGACGGAAAAGGTAGAGTTTGCCTCGGCAATAAGCCTTGGAATCGATTGACCCAGAGTCACGTTCTTTATCGTCGATGTCCTGTCTATAGAAACAATATCGGTTGTCGTGCAGCCAACTGATCCAGCAGTGCCGCAGTCTGGGCCAGTGAAACCTCCACTGCATATGCAAGAGCAGTTTCCGCTAGAAATGACGTTGGTGCCACCGTTGAGACAAGTGAGATCTTTCCGGCACTTGTCAATTCCAGTGTTGTCGTTTGCTGAGCCACGCTTGTTGAATACAAAAAGCTCAAGGGGCACGACAATGGCCGCAACGATGACGCAGAGCAGCAGGATCGTGGCCACAATAACTGCCCAGAGTGGCAGCCCACAGCAACGGCGTTTAGTTTTAACACTCTTCTTTGCTTTCTCGGTCCCACTCTTGGGCCCAGACCTTAATGGCCAGCCACCTTGTCCGAGCCACGAGGATCGATTTGGTCCGTTGTTGAATTGAGGTGTCGATACTGGTGGTGGAAATGCTGCAAGCATATCGGAAAGCCCAGAAGCCGGACGCCCACCTAAATAAGTTACGTTAGCGGGACAGCAGAACCACGACAATGAAGAGAACAGCTCACCTCGAGTATCTCCACGTCCATCTGAGCTTGATTGCTTCTCGCCGAGGAGATCGCTCAGATTGTCCATTCGACTGGTGGGTCGCTTGCCTTTGTCGATCATGGCAGCAAGTTTGGTTGCTCTGCGGATAAGATCTGGTAAGCTAGTAAGGCTACCGCGTGATTCAGCCTCCCTCACTGCATCCATGTCGATACGAAGTCCTCGTTTCATGGCTGAGCTGCGAGTATTGTTTACTGACGGGTTTGAGGCAAAGCGAAAATCAGCGGTAGTGCCAGAACTTGCTGCAGCGTATGCCTGGATGATGTCTTCCCTGCCAGGTTGATCACCGGCTGCTCCCAGAGGCTGTCCTGACATTCGTCTCGCAGTACCCAGGACATTCCAAGACGTGCTCTTGTCGTTGACTGCCACGCCTTGGGTCCGATTCGTAGTGGCAGCCTGCTGCTGATTCGAGACGGCGACTGGAATTGCGGCAGAATCGAGCTCGACTGGTTGGACCAGTCGTCTTTCATCACCGAAGTCTCCGTAGATAGACTCCGGGCTGACATCCGTCACGGATTCTTCATAAAATGTTTCCACATTTGTGCTGCGGTTGTTTCCGGCAGGAGGGCCCCAGTTCTCTGGCATGGCAGCACTAGAAGCGTATGAGCCGTGAGACCGTGAATAAGGGGTCTCCTCAATTATGGGAGAGACAAATGAGGCGTTGGAGTAGAAAGACGACGCGCCTCTCCGACTAGAAGGGGGAGGACCAAGAATGGCACCTTTTTTCTGCTGGCTTGAAGGGCTCATAGGATTGCTGGAAGGAAGCTCCGTTATGTAGCCAGCGCTGGGCGAATGCTGTACAAAGGAGTACTGTGAGCTGGGGGAAAGCTGGCTATAAATGCTTTCCTGTGGGCTTTTGGCGGTTCGCACCGGCGCAATGAACAGAGGGGTGGGCTCTTGGAGGCGATCTTGGTCAACTATGGAAGGAATCCGGCTGGGTCGAGGGGGTCTCTGAGGTGCTTTCGGAGGCCTGTTGGCAGGAGGCCGGTATGAACCAGGAGATGCGGTACTCCCGGTCGGAGATGGGGTCTCGGGGACCGAAAATTGAGGCATCGGGGTCGGTCTGGAAATCATCTTCCCAGGACCGCCGTCATGCTGTGCTATGCCTTTTTGCCTGAGATTTCTGGAAGCAGGAGACGGTGTCGACTCTGCTGTGCCCGCTGCGTCAGGATACATTGGTGTGGGATCTTGTGTCTGTCTTTGCTGCCGCTGCTCAGCCTGAATTCGTGCTCTGGCAACTGAGCCAGGTTCTACCGCTGGTAAATCCATTCTGCTGCCATGATACCTATCACCCATCTGGCTTGCCGCTGTATCCTAAACAGTATGGAAGGCGTTTCGAAGTCTTGGTACAGATGAGTGGTACAGCCTGCAGTGCAAGTTGAGTTTCGACGTGAGAACAAACACAACTGCGGTGTCCGTGACACAGCGGATCACAGCGGCGGACAGCGCCAGTTGGAGGCTGATGTTTGTCTCTGTGTAGTTGCACTAGTTAGTGTAAGGATACAAGTGCACGATCATCGTATTATAGGGGAGCAGCGAGACGATAATTAAGAACATCCCTTGTCTGGGAGTGTTCAACGGCGGTGGGGAGTCAGTGAAACATTGTGCTAAGATTGGAAGGCTTACCTACCAGGTGCGGGAGGCTCGCTCTCGGAAAATTAGAGATAGAGGGTGATCAGCCGGTTCCGTCTGCGCGTCGCAACAGGAGGCAATAGAGGCTTTCCAATTTCGTGGAGAGTGCGGTTCTAGGCAAAGTTGAGAAGAACTCGAGGGGTTGGCGGCCGTTTCCGTGAGTGCAACAGCGAATCTATTCGCCCACTGTCAATGCACACCCGCGTGTGGTTCTGGCGCCCACTTGACCAACGAAGCAGTGTAACTTCACAGCAGTAGAACTATCGCTGCATACTAACGATGCTGCAGCGGTTGGGAGGCGAAAGATGCGCTATACAGAGGAACCTGTGTCTGCGGGAGGGAAGGCTGTGTGTGGGTGGTGAGTACCGAGTGAGCACGAGGCCGCTGGCGATGGGGAAAATGAATGGCGGGAAAACGGCGGACGGAGATGGCAGCGGTAGCCGGTAGAAAGAATGGACTGGGCAAGTACGATGCCCAAAAAAGGGGGGGG